>PVKU01003701.1:0-169690 GCA_004027475.1 Anoura caudifer
ACAACTTCCAGAGGTCCAACATTTGCATCATAGAGGTACCAGAAGGAGGAGAGAAAGAGCAAGGAACTGGAAATCTATTTGAAAAAATAGTGTAAGAAAACTTCCCTAATTTGGTGAAGGAAATAGACATGCAAGTCCAGGAAACACAGAGAGTCCCAAACAAGATAAATGCAAAGAGGCCCACTCCAAGACACATCATCATTAAAATGCCAAGGGTTAAAGATAAAGAGAGAATCTTTAAAGCAGCAAGAGGAAAGCTGTTAGTTACCTACAGGGGAGTTCCCATAAGACTGTCAGCTGATTTCTCAAAAGGATATTTTCAGGCTAGAAGGGAATGGCAAGAAATATTTAAAGTCATGTAAAGCAGGGACCTACAACCAAGATTTTCTACCCAGCAAAGATATCATTTAGAATCAAAGGGCATGTAATAAGTTTCCCAGTCAAGAAGAAACTAAAGGAGTTCATTGTCACCAAACCATTATTATATGGAATGTTAAAGGGACTTACTTAAGAAAAAGATAAAAAGTATACACAATAAAATGGCAACAGACACATACCTGTCAACAATTGAATAAAAAAAAAAAAAGAAAAGAAAAAAGAAAGAAAGAAACAATTGAATTTAAAAAACACACAAAAGAACAGAGACAGAGTCATGGATACCGGAATGTTTTTGATGGTTGCCAGATGGGAGGGGGGAGCGGGGAAGGGGGAGAATGGGTGAAGAGGTGAAGGAACTAAGAAGTACAAATAGATGGCTACAGAATAGCCATGGGGATGTGAAATACAGTATAGCAAATGCAGTAGACAAAGAACTTAATATGCATGAACCATGAACAATGGTGTGGGGATTGCCTGAGAGAGTTGGGGGTGCTGGATGAAGGGGTACTGGGGGAAAATCAGGATAACTGTAATAACATTATCAATAAAGTATAATTAAAAAATAAAAGTAAAAACAAGTGGAATTAAGTTTAATAATATATTTTATTTACCTCATATCCAAAATATCACCTTAACGTATAATTACTTTAAAAATATTTGGGATATTTTACATCCATTTTGGAAGGTGCTAAATCTTTGAAATTCAGTGTGTATTTTATAGTTACAATGTATTCAGATCTGCTACATTTCGTGTGCTCAATATGCACATGTAGCTAGTGGCCCAGCTCTGTAAAGAATTATGAAAAATACAAGTGAGGCTATCTTACATACAAAAATGCAGCAGGAAAGAGCTCCTCTAATTGGCAATCTACATGACCTTGACCAAAAAGCCTTCTTCAACCCACAACTCTCTCCTTCCTTTAAACTCTCCAGGACTGCTAATTCTGTTCAGCCAGAGACAATCTCAGATTGTCTCCCTTTTAGAATATAAGTTTGCGGCAACATGTCTATTCTTGTCCACCACTGTATCTCCAGAGTTTACCTTAAGACAGTCTTTACCCCAGCCAGGATAACTCAGTGAATATCTCTTTAATAAAGGCATGAACAAACAAATACCTACCTGTCTTTGAATCTTAGCTCATTTTGTGCTTGGAGGGCTTTCTTACTCTTCTATTTGAACACATCCAAGTAAATCATACCCCTTTTTGAAGGTTCAGCCTCATAGCTCTCAATAAAGCCTTTCCTATTCCAAATAATTATAAACATTTCCCCTTCAAAACTTCCATATAATTTTATCTGTACCTTCAAAAATAACATTCCACTGTTTTAGTATGCATTATAGTTATTTAGACATATTAATGAGCTCCTTGAGAGTAGTACAATACCTTACAATCAGTAAACATTAAATTTTCCTTCCAATAACACTCTAGTCTCCTGTAGGGCAGAAACCATCTTATTTATAACTCTCTGGCTCTCAAATTAATCAGCACAGTGTTATGAACTCAGCTGATGCTCTCTATGTTTTTGTTAGTGCAAACTTCATCTCCTTGCATTATGAATAAATTAATTATTATTAGTTAAGAGACTGCTACAGGCTATTAAAGAATGATGAATTAAAGCAATATAAAGTTTAAAGAAAGATGAAAAGTTAAAAGTGTGTCAGACTGTTGAAAGCATAAAAAAATGCAGAAGTATACAGGGCTGACAAACCTCTTAAAGTGGGTGAAATATAAATTACTTGCTTAGGAGTTGTGGCAAGAATATAACTGGTCACAAATGTTCAAAATTCACATTTTTGCTGGTGTCTTAAACATGCTTATAAATTATATGGTGCAAATACAGAAGGGCTCAGCTAGCAACTAGATTACTATTTTAATAGTAGGTGCATGGAGTTATCTTTATGTAGTTTGTTACCGGAACTTGAGGAAAATAGTCTCTCTCACCAAGGACATTTGATAAGAAATTTATTAAGTTTTAATACAAGACAGTGGGTACATGCTTCCCCTTCTCATAATCCATGGGAATGATTCACTTGAACAACTGACTCATCTTTTTCATTTCATAATACTCCATAGTTTGAAGGGTGTTAAATAGATGTTATCTTTCTTCTTAATGGTTAACTTTACAAACTATGAGTTAGGAGGGGTAGTGATTCAGTCTTATAATAGTCATTGAGCTCACTCTAGTCCTTAGTTTGGACTGGAACTTTAGTCTTTGACCTCAAGTAAGCTTTCTTAATGTCTAAAGAATGGCTGTGAGAAGATGGAACGAAGAGGATCATGCAGGTACAAGTTAAGAGTAAAGAGAGGACTTCCGGCCAATACAGAGGCACACGTGGACACACTGTGCCTCCTCTCACAACCAAGATTAAGGACAACAAAAATATAGAACCCCCCCCAAAATAACACCCAACCAGGACAGAGAGAAAGTTGAATTGTACGGGAGTCCGACAACGATTCACCCAGACCGGTAAGAGGGGCGGAGTTGGTGGCCGGCAGAGTAGGGTCTCGGAGGGATGAGACGGTGGCTGGTGGTCCTGGGCACAGTTACCCCAGGTGCACAGGCGGTGGTTGCCGAATGCAACGAGGCCAAGCAGTGTGCACAAGGCAGCTGACCACAGACACACATTAGCGGACAGATAAACCAGGTGAAAACAGGCAGCAAGACAGACTGCACGATGCAGGGCCCCAGTGCTGGGAAGTGAGGCCTAAAAGCATGCATTGAAAATACTTGTGGGGGGTGAGGTGCCTGGAGTCCCAGCCTCACAGGAGAGCTAGTTTGGGAGAACCATGGGGTCCTAGAGCGTGCGCAGGCCCACCCACACAGAAATCAACACCAGAAGGGCCCAATTTGATAGGGGAAAGAGGCTGAAGGGACTGGAATCCGCAAAAGAGCTCGGAGCAAGCGCCATTGTTCCCTCTTGGACCCTGCCCCCACATCCAGCATCACAACCCAGTGACTGGCTGCCCCGCCCTGGTGAGTGCTTAAGGCTCCGCCCCTCACTACAAAACAGCTGTGACCAGACAAAAACAAAACAAAACAAAAAACCAAAACAAAACAAAAAGAAAAACCAAAGATGGCTCAAATAGGATAACAGACTGGGGCCCCTGAGCTAATTCATCTGAGCGACCAGGAGGTGGTCAACCTATTAGATGCAGAGCTCATAGCACTGGTAGCCAATCTATCAGAAGCACAGTTCAAAGCTCTGGTCATTAGGAAGCTCACAGAATTGGTTGATTTTGGTCGCAAATTAGATGAACAAATGAAGGCTATAATAAGTGAAATGAAGGAAAACCCACAGGGAACCAATAGTGATGGGAGGAAAACTGGGACCCAAATCAATGGAGTGGACCAGAAGGAAGAAAGAAACAACCAAACAGAAAACAAGGAAGAAACAAGAATTCAAAAAAATGAGGAGAGGCTTAGGAACCTCCAGGACATCTTTAAACATCCCAACATCTTAATTAGAGGGGTACCAGAAGGGGAAGAGGAAGAGCCACAAGTAGAAAAGTTATTTGAACAAATAATAAAGGAGAACTTCTCCAATCTGGCAAAAGAAACAGACTTCCAGGAAGTCCAGGAAGCTCAGAGAGTCCCAAAGAAGGTGGACCCAAGGAGGAACACACAAGGCACATCATCATTACATTACCCAAGATTCAAATGAAGGAGAGAATTCTAGAAGCAGCAAGGGATAAGGGCATAGTCACCTACAAAGGAGTTCCCATCAGACTGTCAGCGGATTTCTCAAAAGAGACCTTACAGGCAAGAAGGGGCTGGAAAGAAGTATTCCAAGTCATGAAAGTCATGGACCTACATCCAAGATTGCTCTATCCAGTGAAGCTGTCATTTAGAATGGAAGGGAAGATAAAGTGCTTCTCAGATAAGGTCAAGTTCAAGGAGTTCATCATCATCAAGCCCTTATTATATGAAATGTTAAAGGGACTTATCTAAAATAAATAGGACAGTAAAAAGACAGCAAACTTACAGATATTAACAACCACACCTAAAACAAAAGCAGACTAAGCAAACAGCTAGACCAGGAGCAGAAACACAGAAATGGAGATCACATGGAGGGTTTGCAACAGGCAAGTGGGAGGAGGAGAAAAGGGGAAAAGGTACAGAGAGTAAGTAGCATAGATGGTGGGCAGAAAATAGACAGGGGGAGGGCAAGAATAATGTGGGAAATGTAGAAGCTAAAGAACTTATGACACATGGACATGAACATGAACTAAAGGGGCATAATGTGGGTGGGAGGGGGTGTGCAGGGTGGAGGGGAATGATAGGGGAGAAATGGGACAACTGTAATAGCATAATCAATAAAATATAATTAAAAAAAGAGTAAAGACATAAAAGTATGACCTTGAATTAAGGGGAGAAATGGCATCAGAACCCAGAGGGTCTGTTTCCCTTTATAAGCAATCCTCTACTGACAGGCTTCGGTGACTGACACTTCCCAAACCTTTGTCTGCGTAAGCACCATACAGTACCAGTTTTCTGGAACTGATTACAACGCTTTAGCCCAGTCCACTTACATATAAGTTACTTGAGTTTCTTTCTGGAACCTTACCTTCTATTTTTCATGAAGTTGCTTAAAGAAGACAAAAGCCAAGTAACATATTTGCCCTTCACACTGAGCAAGTATCTCTAGCAGTTTTGCACTTTGCAAAACAATACACTGAAAAGGTGTTAGTACTTTGTGTTTCTGTGAGGTGTCTGCAGTCCAAACAATTTCTATAATAAACTCACAACACTCCATTTGCAATTAAAGAAATTATTGGCCCAACAAGTCTTCACCAGCAAAATGTTTAAAATAGAATCCCCCCAACCCAGGAGAGAGAGGGAAAATTTTATGTATATGATTAAAGGAAATTACTCTATATGCCTTGTGTGACTTAGAGTTATTTCAAAGTTTTAAGGGGCAGAAAAGGGACACATAGGGTTTAGCCCTAACAGATAAGGAAGTCCTTACAGCATTAGATACGAACTTTTTTGCTTATATGTCATTGTACCATAGAGTACCTTATTAGCCATAATATATGAAATGTCTCAGTGCTTTAAATAATGGAAAATACACAGAAAGGACACACAACCATGGAATTTAGTCTAGAATGGCTGGGTTTCAGAAGTATCAGTTCCTTTTTTGGCTAACTAGTATAGCTTGTTAATAAAGGTTAAGGTCATATTTAATCCTTTGAAAATCAGATAGAAATTCATGATACTATCACCACTGAATTAGCTCCATTAAACACTAGCAATTATTAGTACTGGGTGTGTGAATCACACCTTTCCAAGGCCACTAAATCAAACAACCCTTTGTATTTTTTTCCTCACAAAATTAAGCATTAGTCACAGACTGGACTTATGTTGATAATATCAAGGAAAGCATTTAAATGTCCTTTTAAAATGTTTTCTGGACAACGTAGGTGGATTTGGAAACAAACACACAGACACACACACTCTTTAAAAGGAAAAGATGGTGACCACACCACACTTTCCTTGTCTGAAGTTTGTCCCACTGTATCAATCTCAATTTCTCGCTACTGACTCACCAACTCCAGCACACTTTTATATTTAGGTTCTGCTCCCTAAGAGGAACAACAGTGACGCAGGTGCTGCTCCTTCTGCAAAGAATACTCACAAAGACTCAGATATTTTCCAACATCCTCCTTACCATTTACCCAAAAGACAAAACTTCACCTTTTTTGTTTTGAATATGAGGTTACTGCTATTGCTTTCATGTTTACTCATTTCAAATATATCCCCTCACACTGAGAGGAGCAGATCCTTCCTAAGGTGAGAGCTTGGTAGATGTGGCTTTAAACCACAACTCATTCCAGACCCCTTCAAAGTTATGAGACAGTCTGCCTCTCTTAACACAGGCTCAAAGCAGGATTTTCTCCTAAGATTATTCTTTTCTTTCTCCTAAGATCATTCTTGATTGGTAAGTACAATAAACACAGGCACAATTAGTTGTTAAAAAGGCAGTTTTCTTCCTGGGATTTCTCACTGCCCTATGCCAGGACACCACACCGTTGTTTTAGGCTCTACTCCCCATTTAAAGAATCTCAAGATGTTGAACTGTCTCAAGGAAAAATGTTTTGCTTTCTAGCAAAGTACAGGAAAAGCAAAAAAGTAACATCTACAAGTTCACCATTCTCTTGCCACACTATTAAGTGTTTTCTCCCAGTTCTTAAAGCCACATTCTTCGAGCACGTGCTCTCTGCTGCTGAGTGGTGGAGTCCACAAGACTCTGCACCCTTTTGAATGAGGTACTTGGAACTGAAGAGCTGTTCCAAGCTGAATTAGCCAGCCCCTTTTCCAACAACTTGCAGTTTGGACACCGGACTCCAGTCAATCTCTGCTGGTGCTTGATTTGAGAGGGCCTGCTGCATGAAAGGCCTTTGCCTACCAAGTGTAAGGAGAAGCTGAGAAGGCAGGTGATGTGGAGAAAATGAAGAGGGCTTACAGAAGCCAAGGCCAGAGATTTTATGATCCTACACAGGGGGAAAGCCCAAGAAAGTGTCGGAGTCCAGAAGAGTTGGACAGAAAGCCAGGGACAAAGAGCAGCTGTCTTGGTTCCTAGAGGCTTTCCAAGTCCTCTGTTCTAATTGCAAGTGAGACCTGTATATTTCCTTCCTTGGTCCACAATACGTCCCTGTAATCTTCCAGTAAACCCTTCTTTCAGGTCTAAGCTAATTGGAAAAGATTCTGTTGTTTATAACCAAAATAGTGTTGTCTAAGACACACACACACACAACTGCTCATCTTCCTCCACATTACCCATCATTTCCTAAATACTCACTATGTGCAAGACACTACCTTGCTGCTTTAAAGAGGGAAGAAAAAAAAACCCAAAAGATAAATAAGATACAGAATCTGCCCTTAGGGAGCTTACAGGTAATAAACAGAGAATGAACAGCTGACCTACTCAAATTTAACAATACATGCTTGGCTAAAAAAAGCTTAAGAAAATTAAAAAAAAAAAACAAAAAACAAAATATTTTGCAGATGTATACCTTATTACATCAACTCTGTACCACTGTATATACTATACATCTGTGCTACGTAGTACTCATTTGCTGAACTTGATCATAATACACAAATCCAGTTAGATTTCAACTTCCCATCAAGATGGCAGCATAGGTAAACAGGCCTCACCTCCCCACAAAACCACATCAAAATCACAACTAAATTATAGAACCACCATCAGTCAGAGCCAACAGAAATCAAGTTAATGGGAGTCTGACAACTACAGAATTAAAGAAACCACATCCACCCAGACTGGTAGGAGGGGCAGATGCACAACAAGCTGGTCCTCTATCCACGTGTGGTAGATAGAAATCCAGGAGGGATATCTTGGGAGCAAAGAGTCCCAGCCCCACACCAGGGGATCTCAGGGTGGGGCAAAGAGTGTTGGCCAGGTTGATGGAGTCTCAGATATGACACCCGCCGTGGCTCTCCCTGCCTTTCTGTCTGGGAGAAAGCTGTCCCACAGCTCTCACCTTGATACCAGACACTTCAGGTCCTCCCTGTATGCCACTGGTGCCTTTCAAGCTGCTAGCCCGATGCTGAAGCTCAGAGGGAGTGAGTCTGAGTAATGAGTAAGTTCACATATGGGTTCTTTAAGAGGAACTGCTTAGGTCTCCAGAAGTTCCTCCTACCGACTCTTCCTGGGGACTTCTCTGCCTGGCACTAGAACCCTGGTATGGGGCTGGGACTCCTTGCTCCTGAGATATCCCTCCTGAATTTTTATTCACCACATATAGATGTGGGACCAGCCCATTCGGCGTCTCTGCCCCTCCTATCAGTCTGTATGGATGTGGTTTAATTGCATAGTTATCAGACTTCCATTCAATTTGATTTTCTGATGGTTCTGAGTAACAGTTGTTTAACTACTTAGTTTTAATTTTTTTAAAATTTTATCTATCTATTTTTAGAGAGAGGGAGAGAAATGTCTATGTGTGAGAGAGTTTGACTGGTTGCCTCTTACACACCCCCCCAACTTGGGACCTGGCCTGCAACCCAGGCATGTGCCCTGACTGGGAATCAAACAGGCAACCTTTCATTTTAAAGGCCAGCACTCAATCCATTGAGCCACACCAGCCAGGGCTAATTTAGTTGTAATTTTGATGTTGTGTGAGGAAGTAAGCTGTGTTTAGCTATGCCGTCATCTACACCAGAAGTCCTCAAGAAAGTAAATATTTTTTGTATTTTCCAAACCATCAGTGATATTAGTTTTCTCCAGAACTTACAAAATTTCCTTCTTTAAAAAAAAAAAAAATGCACTCAATCCACTGAGCCCCACCAGCCAGGACTAGAACTTACAAAAGTTTTTAATAAAAAAAATTTTTTCCTTGGGGCCAACTGCATGTAAACAATGATAAATTCCTTCTCTAAAGCTACTCTGTTTTTTTTAGAGGGCAGAGTATGAGATCTAGAGTGGTATCTTTTCTGAACTGTAACTGTTAAAGAGTGGAGCCAAGCAAAAAGTTGACAAGCTACAAGCCCTGGTTCGATTTGACTGTGTCCAAATAATTCTCTAGCTGCTGATGGTCTGTTTACGTCTGAAGATCTACAATGCTACAGCCACTATACTAATAAGAACCACACATTATTCTGACCTTCAAACAGTTTAAATCCCAGAACTTTTACCATAGCGTTTTTGGATGCTCTGAGATCATAGGTACTAGTAAATATATATGTCTCTAACTATGTATCGAATCATTATAGAAATAATTTGGGGACTTTGTTCTAATATCTTAAATTATTCATTTATATCTCTATTCTATTTCCTTAATACAGTTTATCAAGAATTGCTGGCATAAGCAAATGAAGAAGATGACAGTTTGGAGAAGAGAGTATGCTTGACAGAAAGAGGCTGCAACTTAACGTGGTGATCTCACCACCAATGAAATCTACTCAAAGTGTTTATATATGGAGATTTCATCAATTTAACAATTTGTTGAGTCTCTTCTTTGGAACAAGTGAGATTCGAGCTTTACAATAATGAATAAAAGATGTTTCTTGACCTTAAAAAGCTTACGATGCAGCAGCATATTACACTGTGAAAAGTCCACAGGATGAGAGTGATATGGTTCTCTGTGCATGCTCTCAATATAGTGCAAGGGTGGAATATACTTCTTTGGGGTGATTTCTGTATTCTGCAAACTAAATGGAATGATAAAAAGGAATAGGAGTGTTGGTCATGGCAATTCCAGAGCAGAGGTCAGCAAAGTAGAGCTCACAGGCCAAATCTGGCCCACCTACTTTTGTATAAGAATAATCTCTGCATTTTAAAATACTTGAAAAAATTTAATGAAGAGAATTTCATGATACAGGACTATTACATAAAACTCAAATTTCAGTATCCATGAATAAGGCTTTCTTAGAACACAGCTCATTTGTTTATATGGTGTTTATGGCTGTATTATGCTGCAAGGACAGAGCTGAATAGCTGCAAGAGAGACAGATGGTCCACAAAGCCTAAAATATTTACTACCTGTTACTTTACACTATCTGGGAAAAGAACTCCAGAAAAAAAGATCAAACTGCTGTACTTATCTGTTCTGTAAAACCTCATTGCAACCACAGTGCAAGGACCAGTCCAGCTGGTTCGGTTCATGTTTGGTCCTGACCATCACTGGAGCTGGTGGAAGTAAAATTGTTCCTTCTCACCAAAGAGGCTCGAATGAGAATAATTATGTTTCAACCTGACCACATTCAGCTCCTCTGAAAGAAATAAACACTTCCCTCAATATCATAGATGTGATGGGTTCACAGTACCCAGAATTCTGCTCTATTGAATCAGAGAAAGGACAGGGAAATATCAAGTGACTACAGCTTGAGAACGCATCAGAAACTTTTCAAAAATGAAACTGTTTCCCACTCAATTCTTCTGTGGCATCTGTTTAAAGGAAATCTGTCCTTCATTCTGATATTTTTTAAAGCTATCGGAAATGTAAATAGGATATTTCCATTTCTACAGGAAAGTTAGATCTTCATTTTCAACATAAATCAATACTGCTTTGTTTAGGTAGACTTTTTACTTAAGAATTCAAGGCCTTTACAGACATTACCTCATTCAACCCCAGCAGGTCTGCAAATTTGGTAAGAAACAGAGGTTTTTCTGTTGTATGAATAAGGAAACTGAGGCATAGTATGGGCGTAAGGTTCACACTTGAGTCACAGAAAAACAGCTGGAAAAACTAGGCAAAAACTTTCTCCTCACTCCAATTCTTGGCTGTAATTCACACTGCCTGTAATTAGAGATGGCAAGTGTCTAAATCTGCACAGTCCTCAAAATATAATTTCGAGGCTTGTCTTTTACACTATTTAAGATCAGTTTGCCCTGAATTTAGTGTTGCATGTCTCCTCCCTCCGTAATACCCCTGGCAGATTGATTTGTAAAAACTTTTA
This sequence comes from Anoura caudifer, assembly GCA_004027475.1. Taxonomy (NCBI): domain Eukaryota; kingdom Metazoa; phylum Chordata; class Mammalia; order Chiroptera; family Phyllostomidae; genus Anoura; species Anoura caudifer. The sequence continues at coordinate 10,795 of PVKU01003701.1, forward strand.
TACATGGCAAGAAAGGATCCAGATTTAATTTTTTCCCCCCACAGATCCTTCTTTTCTTGTTATAAGAACTTTCTGCCCAACTGGAGACCAAAAAATTTTTCTAAATTCTTTAAGCACTCCTGACTGTTGGGCATCTAAGTTGAGGCATATTACTTGTTCCCAACTACTCTTGTTATATGATTCACTTCTATTTTAAGTAAAATTCCCATCTTTCCAGTATCTTTTCAAATGTTCTTATTTTTAATTTCCTGTGTACTGCTTCCTATGTTTGCCCAGCCTGTTTACAATGTACTCCTCAGAAAGTTCACAACACTATCGAAGGGTTTTGTTGATCTCACACTTTATGATTTTCTTCAGAGTCATGCTTTATTCCTCTGTTGAAGCAGAACCATGTTCTTTTTAATTTTTTAAAAAATATGGAACACTTCACAAATTTTTGCATCATCTGTGTGCTGGGGCCATGCTAATCTTCTCTGTATTGTTCCAATTTAGTACATGTGCTACTGAAGTAAGTACCATGTTCTTTTTAATTTAACAGTTGCCTAGATTTGAAGCTTTTCTTTTGGTACCAACTAGTACCTCTTATATTTTTTTTATGATATGTAATACCATTCCCTCCCAGAAACTTCAAAATTGCAAAGCCCGATCAGCTCTACAAACTCTTTATTCACAGCATAAAGGTTTCAGTGGGTGAAAATGGCTTGCATAGGATACCTCTGAACTTCTCAGTTGTATACATGGCATATCTATTCAACATAAATGATTAATTTGTTTTAGAAAGAAATGTTTCACAACCTAGATCAGCAAAGGCCATAAAAGGTTTTAAAGGCAACAAAGGCAGCTTTCTAAGGCATGAAATTTGGGGGCACCATGTGAAAAAGAAAATCTTATTCTTTCACTAGGGGGAGATTCTGGGCCTGCTTTAATTAAATATTTGTATGGCTATGTTCCACCACTCTATTATAATTAGGTAAGGGATAATGGGTTAAAGGTCCCAAATACCTGTTAAGTGCATGTATGCATGTGCGCGTGTGTATATATATCACAAAAAACTGTAATATTCGTTCTAGTTGTGTGAAATACACCTTTGGTATCTTGATGGGAATTGCGTTGAATCTATTGTACAAAAACATAGGACAAACATTTCTAGCTTAGATTTGCCCACTGTGTGACCTTAGGTAAGTTAGTTACTAAACTTCTCTGTGCCCAAAAATGGGAAAAATGAAGTAACAAATAAAGTACCTACTGGATACCCAAGTTGACTTGCATTCTCTGCCCCATGAGATTTTTGCCTTGCCTTTTTACATTACGAAATTATAGTAAATATCTTGCTCTTTTTTTAAAGATTTTATTTATTTTAGACGGGGAGAAGGGAGGGAGAAAGAGAGAAAGAAACATGAATATGTGGTTGCCTCTCACACACCCCCTACTGAACACCTGACCTGGCCCACCATCCAGGTTATGTGCCCTGACCGAGAATCGAACCAGCAACTCTTTGGTTCCCAGGCTCCACTCAATCCACTCAGCCACACCAGCCAGGGCTCTTGCTGTCTTTTTTAACTTCAGGATTAGCATCTCCTTTATAAGAGAGCCAAAGCAGAATAGTCATTAGCAAATTAGAATAGCTGCTCGAAAACCAGGACATGGCAGCTCAGACTTAGATGAGCTATGATATAATATTTATTCCTAGAGCCCTTGAGAATTCTCCCAGGCAGGTTGCTAGGTAGAAATGGAGTTAAATGTTTAACCAAAGCAAGGTGAGTTACTCCACTACTTTTAGGATCTCTCATTATAATTAGGAAGGCTCCAGAAGCAAAGAGATCATTGCAGCGTCTGTCTATATTATAGTTAGGACTTCCCAAATGCGTAGTGAGGTGGTGGAAATTTTTAGTCAAAGTACTAGAGTAGGTTATTTACTAAAAACATCAAAGCTATTGTTCAAAATCACTGTTCCTAAGAAACAGTTAAATCTGAGAATAATCGAGGGCAACTTTATAGCCAGCAGCAAGAGGCCTCCACCATATTTTATCTACTTGCACTCTCATTTCCATATCTAGAGTCCTGTTTTCTTGCCATTTACCAATCCCCATTCTCTTTCATTTGTTTCTGCCCTTTCTGACTCATTCCCTCACCTTCCTCCCTTCTCCTGCCATTTCTGCCACTTGCTTGGTTCTGGTTTATTCACCTTTTATTTAATTATCAAACATATATTATACTAGACCCTTATCACATGGCCAGCCCAATTCTAGCTATGAACCTCCATGCTCACACTGTCCTTCACCTATCTTTAGGCTTCCTGTGTGTTTAGGCCACAGCAAAACCTGTGTGTGTGGTTTTGCCTATCTCTGCCCCAAACCTGTCATCTATCAAGTCCAGTTCCTGTGCGTTAGGATACACGAAAAAGTGAGAGGTGTAGAGGATAAAAGACTTCTGGGCAAGGAAATTTTAAAAATGACAATGTATATACTCCTCTAAGTGAAAGGACTCTGAGAACATAGGGAAACCTAAAAACATTTTTATAACAGAAAAATAAATTTGGGACTTATACACAGTGACTATTATACAATTAACACATTGATGACTGAAGATCATGCTAAGACCATAAGAAAGATGGTTACAACTCAAAGGATGCTTTCATGTGCTGATTCCACGGTTTGCAGCTTTTAATTACCATGATTAAACACTGCTCTTCTTTCTCGTGAGACTGGATTACTGTGCTAAACCCAATGCTGAAGCTCCACAAAGGCCAGTGAAGTTCAGGGAACACGGAGTCCAACTTTAAGTCCCAGATTCCTATCTTGTGTACTCACAACTTATAGAAACTACATCTGAAAAGCATAACTGTACTCAATGCCAAAGTCCTTTGTGCCTTGAAAAATCAAAACATAGTGATATAAGAAGGAATGAAGCAAAAATAAGACAAAACTGAAGGATGTATTTGGTTTAGTCACAGAGAAAATCTAAAACTTTGACTTTCCAACATTGAGGAAAGAATACAATAATTTTTCATAGTCATTACATATAATTATAGAGTTGCACGTTTAAGAAGTTTCTCTTTGTAATAAATTTAGAAATTCCCCGGCACTCTCAGGTTCGAACCATGATTTGCACATAAAACCCTACCTCGCCCCCAGCCATCCAATTATGTGAAACACTAGATAATGTTCTCATTTTGATTCACGGTTCACTGCATGTCCATTTTGCCAGGGTTATATTTATAATGCAATTAAATTCTAAAAATATGTTTATGTTTTCTGAAACCGAGGAAGATAACAAGTATAATAAATATGTGACCTAGGATGTTTCTTATACAGTAATATGTGGTCTTTTAGTTTTTATTTTTAACTTCTGGCCAAGATGGAGGCATAGTTAGATAAGCTTTGCTTTCTTGCACAACCAAAAGAAGGATAGCAACCAATTTAAAAACAGAAAACCACTAGAACTGCCAAAAAATTGAAATGTATGTAAGTCCAACAGTCAAAGAGTTATAGGAAGAAACATTTATCCAGACTGGTGCAGGGGTAGAGACGGGCAGCTGGGATGGATAAGACTTGTTGCAAGGTGGAGGCTAGAAGACCAGGTGGTACCACATTAGTGTGCAAATAAATCAGGAGGAACAATTAGGGAGCAAGACAGACCGTGCAACCCAGGGTTCCAGCAAGGGTAAAATAAAGCCTCAAAATCTCTTGCTGTAAAAATCTGTGGGGTTTGCAGTGGTAGGAGAAACTTCTCATCCCACAGAAGAGTCCACTGGAGGGACCCATGGGGTCCTAAAACAAACATAAACCCATCAACCTGGGAATCAGCACCAGAAGGGCCCAATTTACTTGAGTGTAGCAGGGGAAGTGACTCAAAGCAGCCAAGAGCTAAGCAAGCAGCACTGTTTGCTCTCTAACCCCTCCCCTTCATACAGCACAACAACACAGGGAAGAGGGTTGCCCTGCCCTGGTGAATATGTAATGCTCCACCCCTTACAACATAACATGTATGCTGAGACAAAGAAATATGGCCCAAATGAACGAACAGATCAAAACTCCAGAAAAAGAACTAAGCAACAAGGAGATAGCTGGTGAGGAGAAAGCCAGTTTATCAGATGCAGAGTTCAACCCACTGGCAATCAGAAGGCTCACAGAAATGATTGAGTACGGTCACAAAATAAAGGAAGAAGTGAAGGCTATACAAAGCAAAATAAAGAAAAATACACAGGGAACCAACAATGAAGGGATCGAAACTGAGACTCAAATCAACGATTTGGAACAGAAGGAATAAATAAATATTCAACCAGAAAAGAAGAAGCAAGAATTCAAAAAAATGAGGAGAGGTTGAGGAACTTTTGGGACAACTTTAAACGTTCCAACATCTGAATCATAGGGATGCCAGAAAGAGAAGAGGAAGAGCAAGAATTTGAAAACTTTTTTGAAAAAATAATGAAGGAGAACTTCCCCAACCTGGTGACAGAAATAGACATGCAAGTCCAAGATGCTCAGAGAGTCCCAAAGAAGTTGGATGCAAGGAGAAATATGCAAGACACATCATAATTAAATTACCCAAGATTAAAGATAAGGAATCTTAAAAGCAGTAAGAGAAAAGAAGACAGTTGCCTAAAAAGAGTTCCCATAAGACTATCAGCTGCTTTCTTGGAAAAAAAAAAAAAAAAACCACAACAACAACAACAACCTTAGAGGCAAAAAGGAAAGAAGTATTCCAAGTCATGAGAGGCAAAGACCTACATCCAAGATTACTCTATACAGCAAAGCTATCATTTAGAATGGGAGGACAGATAAAGTGTTTCCCCGGTAAGGTCAAGTTAAAGGAGTTCATTATCACCAAGCCCTTATTATATGAAATGTCTAAAGGACTTATCCAACAAAAAGATGATGATCAAAAATTGAACAGTAAAATGACAACAAACTTGCCACTATCAACAACTGAACCTAGAAAACAAAAACAAACTAAGCAAACAAGTAGAACGGAACAGATTCATAGAAATGGAAATCCCATGGAGGATTATCAGTGGGGTGGGGGGGAGAATGGGGGAAAAGGTACAGGGAATAAGAAGCATAACTGGTATGTACAAAATAGACAGGGGGAGGTTAAGAATAGTATGGAAAATGGAGAAGCCGAAGAACTTATATGTATGACTGAAGGACATGCAGTAGGGGGAACGATGGAAGGAGGTAGGGAGTACAAGGAAGAGGGGGATAAAGAGTGAAAAATGGGACAACTGTAATAGCGTAATCAATAAAGTATACTTAAAAAAGTTTTATTTTTAATAGAATCTTAGAATCAAATAAGTCTTAAAAATCATGTATTCTAACCTTTTACCCCTGCACAATTTGCTCTCACAACATCCAGAACATATAAATGTTCAACTTCTGCCTGAAAACTGCCCTCCCTCTTTGAGACAGGAAATCCTATTGCATAAGACAGCTTACTATACAGTTCACAGTTTGCTTTTAGTTCCTATAAGGTGTTTGGAAAGAAAGGAAACAAGGTGTTGCATCACTTTTATCATTTGTTGAACTTATGCCTGAAACTTTCAACATACAGCTCAAGGGAAATGGGGACAGAAACAGTTGCTTGGTGATGGAAGAGGTAAGGAAAAGACCATAAAGCCACTGCTGCAGTCTTTTAAAAAATTAAGTAGCCTTGACCAGTGTGGCTCAGTTGGTTGGGTGTCATCCTGCAAAGCATAAGGCTGATGGTTTGATTCTGTGCCAGGGCACATGCCTGGGTTGCAGGTTTGCTCCCTGGTTGGGGTATGGGCATGTGTGAGAGGCAACCAATGTTTTCTCTCTCTTTCTCCCTCCCTTCCTCTCTCTCTAAAAATAACTAAATAAATCTTAAAAAAAAATAAATAGACACTGTACAATAATGTATTCAAAATAAAACACACAATTTGTGTTTTTAAAAATTTAGTCATAACATCGGTCAGGGAAAAATGCACAATACTAAAGAATTAAAGTCAAAATTTAACAGTGACACTGCTTCCCATTTCTAATCACACTCTTCAAAGGTTACTGTTATTAAACTTTATGTATATCTACTCAGATAGTTTATGCTCATGTTAACATTATCTGTATTATCATGTATGCATTTCTTGTGCTACATGAATACAATCATGTTGTACAGTTTTGTAAACCTTTTCACTTAAAAATTTGTTGGGGCATCTTTTCATATGAGTACCTAGGACTCTACCTTCTACGTATCATCATTTTTTATCCAGATCCATGTTGACGACATTTAGATTACTTTCACACTGTTAAAACTGTTACACAAAGCCAAAATTTATCTTCTGAAATTTCTTTCAATATTTTTTGCTCTAGCATCATTTAGAATAAATTGAACCTATCATTTTATAGCTCCCTGGACATTTGAAAAATCATCACCCATTATCACAGAAATGGGAATAAACGGAAGAACACATAAAAGAAAAGTTCTGAGTGTCATAATACCCAGGAATCAGAAAGAGTGGAAAATGATTTCCTCAAATAAAAGCAATCTAAATATGTGACAACACAAAATGGTTGGCTAAATTATAGTTTTTTAAACTGATGGGATATTACACAGTGATTGCAAACAGGGACTCTGCAGCGCCATAACCAATGCTACAATGACACAAAGAAAACAAGCTGCTGCACGTGAATGGAGATTAGCTGTGACATACATCTGCATGTGAAAAGGAGAGAAACAGTCAAATGAAATGTAGCTGCATTAGAGTGGTAAGAGCATGGATCATTATTTCCTTTCAAACTATTCTTTAATATTTTGTGATTTGGTTTCTATAATAGATGAAAAAAAGGAAAAAAATGGTAGCTATTAGAAAGATCAACATCCCCATTCTTAGATTAACGGCCCTCAAGGCCCCCTTTGCTTTCCTCCCTGAATATAGTGAGATATCAACCCTCATGGGGAATAATCGGGTCTTGAAATTCTTGATGGCAAAGCTACCATCAGCAAACAAAGCTTCATGAGAGAGAACACAGTGGGCTGGAAGGGAAGAAATAGAGATCAAACAAGGAAAAGAAGGGACAACCAGGAAGAGCTCCAACTTATCATGATTGTCCAGTGCTACCATTTTTGTTCTATCTCCACATGAGTAGAAAACTGGTATAAATTTCCAGATCACACGGTCAGGACAACTTGGGGGTCAAAAACCCAAGGTTAATGGTTAATTTAAGATCTAGTGACTCAAGGAAGAAACGGCCATGTTCCCAAGCCAACACAAAAGTCCCTATTTTAAGAATTTAAAGCCTCAAGCTCTGGTCACAATAACAACAGCAGTATTCTTTAAACTCATAATTGCTCATTTCTCCCAAAAATTTCACCCATTTATTTTATAATTTCCTGAACAAACCTCAGTCACAGTAAGATTTTTTTAAAGTATATTTTGCAAATCACTGGCCTATATTGAATAATGACAAAGCATCACTGAGTAAAAAGACGATCACATTATCTCGGTTACTGTGTGGTTCTGATGAGAGTGGCATATGTGCCCTGGCTGCTCCAACATTAACTGCTGATGAGATGAGTCACATTTGCAGCTGGGAACTCACTTTAGAAAAATAGGGAGAGAAATACTTGTGCTTACAAGTTAGCGAAGAAGCTCTAGTGTTTATGTTCACATTTATAATGAGACGGTGAAGCCCTCTCTATCTATTCTCTTGTCAACTGATCTATTTTCAATATAAATTTCCATTTATGTCCATTCCCAGAGAGTATTTTTTATTAATAACTTGGCAAAACTCTAAAAAGGTATGTTTATCAAATCTTTCTAACTTCTTTTGATCACCAAAATAACTCCCAATTGCCTACTATGTGAAAGAACTATGCTAGGCCTTTATAACTGAGACGCAAGGGTGAAGGTACAAGCTTTGTGCTTTAGGAGCTTATAGTCTTATGAGCAGAAGGGTATGCAATCACAATTAAAACCAGCCTTTTAAAAACAGAATCAGGACTGAAAAATATCCCAGTATTAGTAACAATGTGAAAAAATAATGTGACATCTAAGAGGTTTAGGTGCTCAAAATCAATTACATAACCACAAAATGCAAAAAGCCTTGATGGCAGCTTATATGAAAAATATGTAAAGGTTTCAGCTGAGTAAAACTCCATAAAATTGTAAAAACCAACTATGTGAACTGACTGTTAAAAAGAGCTACTCTAAATTAGAAGAAACAGTGTGTCCAGATTAAGGAAGATAATAATCCCACTCTCTCCATATCCAGAGATACTGATGCTGTTTTACGAAGCTAAAGAGGAACATCACAAAACTCGGAGTATGTCGCGCATAAGTGAATGCTTGCTTGCAATGATGGTGAAGTATCTGTAAATCATATTATACAAAAAAGACAATGAATTGAAGGCACATGGCTTAAAACAAGACTCAGAGAGGGGTGGTAGAGGGGGCAGCATATAACGATTGTGACAAATGCCTTGGAGTGGTACCAGGGGCTCAACAGTGCTCCATGAAAATAAAGAAGGGCAAATTTTGGCCAGAATTCCAATGCCTTCAGATGTCCAACACTGAATTACCTTACAGATCAATAAATTCTGTGGCTAGGAGCAGTCAAGCAGAGATGGATGACCAATTGTTAAAACACAATTCTTACACTGGGTGGAAATTTATAACAGACTCTAAAGCTCTTCCTACCTTGGAAAAGCTTGTGGCTATCTTGTTAGCTGCAGGCATGAATATCAAGAAGATGACACCCATCACAGCTACTCTAAGAACAATGAACTATCTCAAAAGGCAGACAAGATGTTAGGATGTCAGGAATGACCACTGAACTTTATGTAAGACCTAAAAGGCTTTGTGACTTTTAGATGATTGTTAGAAGAGATACTGGGAGGCCAGCCAATGGTGGCCAGCCTACCTGACTGTGAGCCAACAGGTGGCCTGACCACTACAAAAAAAGCTCCCTATTCCCACTGATCGCAATAGATGTTCTGGTCTCAGAGGTTGCCGTTTTTCTTGTTGCCTTAAGGGAAAGGCAATTTTTTAACTCCGCTGTCCTCCAATGATCTACCTATTTAATAATATTTTCCGTGCATGCAGAATGTCAAAAGGTCAAGAATCTGTATGTCCTCCTATATTTGGGGACAGTATGAACACAGCAGCACAGGTGCTATTCCTATGTTAACAGGTTCATGAGATGTTGGGGCTCCACAGTGAAAAGGGAACATTGGCCTGATCTGGTGGGTCAATTTGGAAGGGCTTACAGAGGAAATTCTGCTAACTGGCCTGGTCACTTTTCTTAGACCCACTCAAACTTCCAAGTTGGGCTGGATCTAGCATATTTTTACCTGTGCCTTAAATTTGTGAGACATGTTTACCATAAGTGAGTTGTCTTAATTGTCACCATGAAATTTATGAAATTAGTAAACACATAATAGCCAACCTTAAAGTTATGGGAAGTCAAGCCTCAAGTTATACATATGTCCCATATGTCCTATGCACTCAGTTGCCACTCTTAAATCCTAAGCCAGGCATACTCCATATTTAAGGTACCATCAATGAACAAATAGTATATACTAAGAGGCTACTGTGAGCAAGAACTCCTGTGAGGTTCAGTGAAAGACAAATGCTCATCCTGGCCAACTTAGGCTATGACTATAGCTGATTACTGCCATCGTCAGAGTATAGGACAACTTTAATAATGCCAAGTGGTTCTTATATAATTCTACATATTCTAAGGAAGTGAAACTCAAATTCCTTCAATAGTGATACTTGAAGAAGAAACGTTTCAGTCAATCACATAAAACTGTCACACTGAAGAAATCATAAAGCAGAGGAAAGTCTACCAATGTCAAATAATTAAACTAGCACTTAAGGATTTCGTCTTCTGTGAGAGATATGCTACAGATACAACTTCCTTATGGTTGGTAAACTTAGTCAAGATATTTTTCTGAAAGCCAGTAAGATATTTCAAAACTTAAAGCTTTTAGGTAAAAATAAAACAAAACAAAATGAACAAACAGGCATGTTTTTAAAATTATAAACTTAATTTTTAAAAATCTTCAAAGGCCATAGGTCATTACCATTATATAAATAGGTCTTCCAAATTAATGAGAACAATGGATAAAATGACAGTGTTACGGCATTTCAGAATGTATACTTTACAGTAAGTATGTCTTTAAAACAGACATACAGTCTCAGTATGGTAAAATATAGCTTGCAAATTACCAACCACTTATCCTTTCTTTTGGTATACATAAAGAAAAAGAAAGAGAATGAATAAACTACCAACAAGCAAAACCCCGTACTATGCATGTTTCAGGTGGGAGAAAGCACTCAAAGGTTGGTTTATAGTTACAGTAATAGCATCGCAGATTCCCAATCAACTCAACTGCTCTTCCAGGAGCCAAAGAGGAAGTAGCTTTTCGGTTGACTATGTTTATTTTTCTAGATAGCAAGTAGAGGAGATATACAGTCTGATAAAAGAGTAAAGAAAATGTGCATATTTTAGGGCTTCCAGTAAGCTACATGTTAGTAAACGGAGAAAACAGACTTGACTTACCTGCACTGCCAAGCTGTTTATAAAACCTGTACTCTAAATGAAGTTGTGGAGCACGTGATTTTATTGGTTCCTGAAACCCAAAAAGAGATACTGTGATCAGAATTAGACAAGCAGAATTTTTCTGTTCCTAGGTTTTCAGCATAAACCAGACTAAGACCTCTTAATATTTTTTTGTATTTTCTTCTTCTGACTTTAAATAATTTATTTTTCAATTATAGTTGATATACAATATTATATTAGTTTCAGGTATACATGCCAGTGATTAGACATTATATAACTTACTAAGTGATTATCCCAATAAATCTCACACCCATCTGACACCATACCTAGTTATTACAATATTACTGACTTTACATTCTGCAGACTATTCTGTAACTACCAATTTGTACTTCTTAATTCCTTCAACCTTTTTCACCCATAAGACCACTTAATATTTTAGAGATAATATCCATACACGATAGCACTTTCTTACCACAATTTCTCTGTGAAATTAAAGCAAGGGGGAAGATGAATCTAAACTACATACAATCCTTTCCACAAATATTTAAGTAAAACGACTCTGTATGAGCCATCATTCAAGCACAGCTCCCCCTCATCATTAAGTGTTCTCCTGAAATGTATTTTCCTAGGAAACCAGATGCCAAACCTTTAAATTAATTACGGCATGTATTTCCTGCTTGTTTTATTATGAATTTGGGGTGATAAACAGCTTTATTGTTTTTTAGAAAAATGCTATGTGCTCAGGAAAAAAATTTCAAATACACAAAAATTAGGAAGAAACTTAAAATAATCTGAGTTCCTATTATTTTACAGAGAAGACGATTAACATTTTGGTGAATGTCCTTTCAAATATTCATGTATATAAATATACTAAAAATATATTTTAAATAAATGAGATCATGCTGTATTTGCTATTCTGTAATGTGCCTTGAAATTCAACAATGTGAGAATGACATTTTTCCATGGCAGCAAGTAAAGCTGTATATCATTTTAATGACTATAGGAATCCTCCGCATGTATGTATAAACACACACACAAGTTTTGGACACTTGGATTGCTTTCAGTTTTTTGTATTATGAATAATGCTATAGGAAAATTTTTACATATAGTTTTACATTTAAGAGAATTAGATTACAAATGCAATTAAAATATGTAACTTTAATCGATATAGTGTTCAAGTTTTCAAATAGAGTTTTCTAAAGACCCCAGATATAAAACAGCCAAACTCCGACACTAGGCTCTATAGCAAACTTCAAGAATTGGATGGTTAATAATTTTGAATTGACAGTATACCAGGCAACTAGGTAATGAGAAAATCAAACATTATCTTTAAAGATACATCTGCATACTCAGTAGGATGGCTATTATCGAAACCACAGAAAATAAGTATTGGCAAGGATATGGAGAAGCTGAAATCCTTGTGCATTGCTGGTAGGAATGGAAAATGGTGCAGCTTGTGTGGAAAACTGTGGTAATTTCTTGAAAAATTAAACATGGAATTACTATATTATCCAGCAATCCTACTTCTGGATATCTACACACACACACAATCAGGACTCAAACTGATATCTGTACACCCATGTTCACAGTGGCATCATTCACAATAGCCAAAGATAGAAGCAACCCGAGTATCTATCAACAAAAGAACGGATAAACGAAATGTGGGTACATTTTATTGCAAACATAAGATGGAATATTATTCAGCCATAACAAGGATATTCTGACACAGGCAACAACATGGATGAACCTGAGGACATTATGCCAAATGAAATAAGCCAGTCCCGAAAGGAAAAAAGCTACAGCATTCCACTCATAGAGCAGTCAAATTCATAGAGACAGAAGGTTCAGTAATGGTTTGCCAGGGGCTGGGGGCAGAAGAAAATGGGGAGTTGGTGTTTAATGAGTGCAGGACTTCAGGTGAGGAAGATGAAAAAGTTCTGGAGATGGATGCTCAACAATGTGAATGTACTTAATACCACTAAACTGCACACATAAGAATGGTTAAAAAACCAAATTCTTGATGTCAACTCCTTGTCAGACATATGGTTTCAAATATTTTCTCCCATTTCATGAGTTGCCTTTTCACTGTGTTCAGAGTCCTTTAAAACAAAAATTTTTAATTTTGATAAAGTCCAACTTATCATTCATTGCTTGTACTTTTTCATGTCATATCCAATGTCATGAAGTTTTCCCCTAAGTTTTCTTCTAGGAGGTTTATAGTTTTAGCTCTTATGTTTAGATCTTTGATCCATTTTAAGTTTTGTATATGGTAGAAGGTAATGGTCCACCTTCATTGTATGTAGATATCCAATTTTCTCAACACCATTTGTTGAAAAAACTGTCCTTTTCCCCGTTAAATGATTACTTATAATTTTTTTTAATCCACACCTGAGGACATGTTCACTGATTTTAGAGAGAAGCAAAGGAGAATAGCGAGAGAGGGAAACAAATATTGGTGAGAAAGAGAAACTTCACTGAGTGGTTGCCTCTTGCATGCACCCTGTCGGGGACCGAACCTGCAACCTACGCAAACCGGCGACTCTTTCTTTGGTTTACGAAATGAAGTTCCAATCAACTGAGCCACACTGGTTAGGGCATGACTTACCCTATTTTTCAGACAGACTCAAAGGAAGGAGATTCCATAGCTTCCCTTGATAATTTGTGCTGGTGTTACGTAAGTTTCATGGCAAGGAAGGTCTTTGCATGTAATTTAAATCTCCACCACTGAAACTTAAGCCTCTCTCTTTTATGTCCTCAAAAACAGATAAAATATCTGCTCAATAATCTTCAAATAACAAAATTATTCAATCATTTCTTAGACTTCCTTTATTCAGGCAAAGTAATTTCAATTCCTTTAACCTATCCTCATTGGTCCTATTTTTTTAGCTCTTTGATCATCTCTGACAACTCTTTCTGAACCTACTTGAAGTTTTCTGCATTCTTCTTAAAATACAGAATACATTAAGTCACAGGATTCATAAGTTTTCTTGAAGTTATCTAGTCTGTTGCTTTGCTTCTTATAAGGTTTTATCTAAATCAAATCATGCGGACTGGAGCACAGTGAGTAGGTCCTCACTTAATGCTGTTAGTAGGGCCTTGGAACTGGCAACACAATGTATAATGAAACCAATTCTACACAACAGGCTACGTGGTATAAAAAGGAGCTCCTAGGGCACTGACGAGTTGCCCTAATAAAACACTGAACAAAATGTTACTCAAGGACCTGCTTTATCACATCCCTATGCTAAACAACTCATACCCTTGATTGTAAAATCAACGATCATTAGAGTTGGACTTCAAGTTTCTAAAGATTCTTGTACTTAGAAGAAAAATACATAATATTAATTATCCTGTAGAGTCACTTCCTTATTCATTTAGCTCTTCAGATAGAGAAGGGTCACTCTTGAGTCTCCTTTTGGTTTTAGAACTCCCACCATACCACTGTCAAAGCCGGCAATCACAGAATTTGTTTGCAAGATCACAAACAATTCACATGAAATCAAACAAACATAATGACAAATTAATATGGATCCAGACAGAGGTTGATCTAAATACTAAAACATAAAGTGTTCTTTCTGATGAAAACGACTTTGGGTTCTGACAAACCACAAGGGGCAACAGATCCTTCATCAACATATTATTTTCAAAACTGTATACTGGAAATCTTTGTAAGAAATATTCAATCTGATTTTGGGTAATTAACTTAGCAGATAAAAAAGGAAAACATCTTTAGATTTATACAGCTGAAAGTGGGAATACAATCATGTATGTTCAAAAATGAGGGGCTTTTATTGGCAAACAGAAGGAGTTACATCCTTCAGTCAGCCCCTTCAGCACACAGTTCTAGCCTGCTCAGTCAGTTGGAGCTTCAAGGTGCTCTTCTGGGAGCACTATGGATAAAGGACATTGGAAACAATCAGCCTACAGCTTGTGGAAGGCAGCAAGATTAGCAGTGTGGAGAGATTTTTCTTTTTTACAATTGTTAGAAAAATTCTGTTAAAAATAAAACCAGAAATATCAATGAGGGTGAAAGGGGGACTCATATATAATTTTTTAAAGATTATTTTATCGATTATGCTATTATAGTTGTCCCAATTTTCCCTTTCCCCTCCTTCCACTCAGTACCCGCTACTCTCTAAGGCAATCCCCACGTTTGTTCATGTCCGTGGGTCATGAGTATAAATTCTTTGGCTACTCCATTTCCCATACTGTACATTACAACCCCATGGCTATTCTGTAACTACCTGTTTGTACTTCTTAATTCCCTCAGCTTTTCACCTATTCCCTCAAATCTCCCCTCCCATCTGGCAACCATCATTGCTCTCCATATCCATGATTCTGTTTCTGTTCTTTTTTTAAAAGATTTTATTTACCCATTTTTAGAAAGAGGGGAAAGGAGGAAGAAAGATCGAGAGAAACATCAATGTGTGGCTGCCTCTCACGCACCCACAACCAGGGACCTGACCCTTAACCCAGGCATGTGCCCTTACTGCGATTGGAACTGGCCACCCTTTGGTTCAAAAGCCAGCACTCAAACCAGAGCCACACCAGCCAGGGCTGCTTAGTTTGTTTTTTAGATTCAGTTGTTGATAGATACGTATTTTTTGCCATTTTATTGTTCACAGTTTCGATCTTTTTCTTAAATAAGTCACTTTAACATTTCATGTAATAATGGTTTGGTGATGATGAACTCCTTTAGTTTTCTCTTGTCTGAGAAACTTATTACTTGCCCTTCCATTCTAAATGATAGCTTTGTTGGGTAGAGGAATCTTGGCTTTAGATTCCTGCTTTTCAAGACTTTGAATATTTCTTGCCAATCCCTTCTAGCCTGCAAAGATTCTTTTGAGAAATCAGCTGATGCTCTTATGGGAACTCCGCTGTAGTTAACTAACTTCTTTTCTCTTGCTGCTTTTAAGATTCTCTCTTTATCTATAACCTCTGGCATTTTAGTATGATGTTTCTTGGATTGGGCCTCTTTGCAGCCATCTTGTTTGGGACATTCTGCTTCCTGGATTTGCATGTCTATTTCCTTCACCAACTTAGGGAAGTTTTCATTCACTGTTTTCCCAAATAGATTTCCAATTTCTTGCTCTTTCTCTTCTTCTGGCACCCCTATGATGCAAATGTTGGAAAGCCTGAAGTTATCCCAGAGGCTGCTTATACTGTCCTCATTTTGGGGGGATTCTTTTTTCTTTTTGTTGTTCTGATTGGTTGTTTTTTTTTGGGTGCTTATGTTCCAAATCATTGATTTGATTCTGGCTTCATCCACTCTATTGATTCCTTGTAAATTGTTCTTTATTTCAATTAGTGTATCCCTTATTTCTGACTGAATCTTTTTTCAGCTTGAGGTCCTCATTAAGTTCCTTGAGCATCATTATAACCAATGTTTTGAACTCTGCATCTGACAGATTGCTTATCTCCTTTTTGTTTAGTTTTTTTTCCTGGAATTTTGATCTGTTCTTTTATTTGGGCCACGTTTCTTTGTCTCTTTGTTTTGCCAGCCTCCCTGTGTTTGTTTCTATATATTAGGTAGAGCTGGTATGACTCCCTGTGTTGGTAGTGTGGCCTAATGTGTAGTAGGTGTCCTGTAGGGTACAGCCTACCCTTTTACCCAAGCTGGGTACTCAAGGTTTATCCTCCATGTGGTCTGAGTACATTCTTCTCTAGTAGTTGAACCTTGGCTGCTTTTGGCAGGTCAATGGGAGGGATTTACCCAGCAGTCAGCCTCAAGGACTGGCTGTGACCACTGACCTCCAACCTCCTCCCTCTGTGGAGGACAGCTGTGCAGGGGCAGAGTGGTGGTGTTCCAACATTATCTGTAGCTGTCCACCAGGTATACAGGCTCTGGGGTTTCCTGAGTGGTGCAAGCCAAGGTCAGCTACCACCTGTGTTCTGCCTGGGGTCACTCAGTATGAGCTACAAAGCAATCTGCAGATGGCTGCTCCTTGTGCTGGGCCTGGAGGTTGCAAGGTGAAGTCAAGCTGTGAACCTAGGCTGGTGCCACTTAGCAAGAGGTACAGGGGCTGCAGGCTCGATAAAGCCAGCTATTGCTTGTTTGAGAAGACTTAAGAAGATGTGAAGGATGAGCCCAAACCAGCCATTCATGTGGAAAAACCACTGTTAAGAACTTGGGTGGGCCCCATAAGCTGGGGTGGACACTGCATCAGGAAAACACCAGGGCTGGCAAACCGTGTGAATTGGGTTGATGGAATCTCAAATATTGCTGTCTCCTGCCAGCTCTGTAGCTCTGTTCGGTTTCAGAAAAAAAATGATGGCCACTGCCAGATCTTCTGTCTAGTAGAATGCTGCCCCCCAGCTCTCACCCTGATGTTAGGCACTTCAGTTCCTCCCTATGTGCCACTGGTGCCTTTGAAGGTGTTACCCTGGTGCTGGAGCTCAGAGACAGTGAGTCTGAGTAAGTCTGTGTGCGGGTCTTTTAAGAGGAACTGCTTGGGAGTCCAGAAGTTTCTCTCCTTGACTTAATCCACGCTGGTTTTTACACCCAGAAGTTATGGGGATTTGCCTTCCTGGCACTGGAACCCTGAGCTGGGGGGCCTGGTGTGGGGTTGGGACTCTTCATTTCCGAGATGCCACTCCCGAATATTTATCCACCACACATGGTTGCGGGACCAGCTGGTTTACATCATTGCCCCTCCTACCGGTCTGGATGGACGTGGTTTCTTTAATTCCATAGTTGCTGGACTTTCATTCAACTCAATTTCTGACAGTTCTGAGTGATGGTTGTTCTATAAATTAATTTAATTTTGTTGTGGTTGTGTGAGGGGTGACCTGTGTTTACCTTTACCTCTATCTTGACTGAAAGTCCTCCAGAATCTACATTGTATATGATTTTAAAAATAGGGTCCTAGATATCCAAGAAACAAGAGCCCACAATGAAGATCCAAACACAGTAGAACTAAAACAGTACCAACAGGGCTTCCTTTTATTTCTCTGCCAGATGCTGACTACATTTCCTCAGAGGGGAGGCCATTTGCCAGAATCACAGTTATTCTGGAACACACATGCCTGCCTGAAATCCTAAACCAACAGCAGCCGGCTACCTTGTAGGACCCGTTAACACTTAAGGCCAATTTTGCTGTTACAATGAAAAGGGCTCAATTACTGCCCTTATATTACCCACAAAGAATACAGACCAACAACAAGAGAGAGAGGAGAACCATAGACAAGATTGTTATACTCTAAAAAGCCTTTATTTAAGATTTGTTTGAAAGAAAAATAAGGTACTAAGAGATACCATACTAGATAACATAAAGTCTATTTTTAGCTTTAATTCAGCCATATACAATAGAATGAAGATTTAATAAAATTTAAAAGTAAAATGCAATCATCAGTCATGGCAATAATACATTATGCAAGTTTTATCTAAATAGGTTGACTAGTATAAATCTGGAAGGAGAAGTCGAGATAGAAAGAATTGTCCCTAACGGAAAGACTCAAAAGATAGCTTGATAAATAAAGAAACAGTAACAAATACATAGTATTGAGGCAATATTTTAAAGTATTTTAGGGGCTGCTTATTCCTGTTACTATTCCTACAGCATCAAAATTATTATAACTTACCAAAGTAATAAAACTGAAAAAGTAAAAGAGCAGATGAACTGGAGGACATGTTTACAGAATAACCAAATCTGTATAAAGTTTTTAAATGGTTAATCCTTTTGATAGTCAATCTGAGAAAATATTTGGCATGCATTGTTACATTCATTACCTCTCATCTTACTCCCATTTCTTCAACAAGAGTTCCAAGATAACAAACAAAACACTTGGTTCCCCAGCAGCTACCTGCTTTAAGCCCTGCTCTTTGCTCACCTCTTTGTAGAGAAACCAATCTGATAACTGACAGTTTTTCACAAGACAACTCTAACTCCTCCACAAACTGACAAACTAAATGAGAGGAAGGGACCAACCACAGAGCAGGTGTGGATGTAAGAGGTGAAACTCATGAGAAAAGAACAGCATTTAATTGTCACAAGATATGTCCTTCAACCATTAACTCCTCTGTCTTCAAAATAGTAAAGCCCAAAACTGCCCAGAACTACCTGCAAACCCTAGGAAACTTACTAGAATTTAGTGGGAGGACAAACATTTATACAAATTTTACAGAAACTAGTCATATGAAAATTTCATATAACTAGAGATGGTTTTATATCAACCTTAAAGATAAAGAACTTTTTCTTCTAAAATTGTTAATCCTTAAAAATGATATAATTATTCTCTTTTAATAGGATGCTATTTGCAATGACTAGTTAGTTATTCATAAGATTAGGATTGACAAAACCAATTAAACTCTTTGCTCCAAGTTTAACCCCATGATGCATTTTTCATGTTTGGCAGCTTTTTAAGACAATGGTTAGATGATTAAATTTGTTTCTGTCTAAATATATTAATAAATATCTTATATTAAAAATGACTCAGCCACCTTGACCAGTGTGGTTCATTTGGTTGGACACTGTCCCACAAAGTGAAAGGTCACCAGTTCAATTACTGTTGAGGGCGCAGGCCTGGGTTGCGGGTTTGGCCCCCCAGTTGGGGTGAATCCAAGAGGAAACCGATTGATTTTTCTCTCTTACATCTATGTTTCTCTCTTTTTCTTTCTCTCTCCCTTTCTTTCTCCCTCCCCAAAAATAAATAAGTAAAAACCCTTTAAATCAATCAGTTATATTCAAGAAAATGGTAAAATTTTCAAATGATTTTATCTTTAAAAGTAGCACTGTGAAAGATACAAAGTTCACCAAAATTACTGGTTTTTCCAGTGATTTTTTTTTTCTTCTGGCTGTTTTTTATTAACTATTTTTGATTCATCATGGCTAACATTATAGTTAGCATCATTTGATGTATACGGTGATTCATGATTGCAACACTGTATATTGTTGAAGAAAAATAACTATGTGGGATCATATGCAAGAGAAAAAATCAACGTTAGTATTTTTGTAAATATTCACAACTATTTCCTGTAAAAAGAAAGGTGTGGGGGTGAGAATATTAGCATATACTTAGCACAAACACAGATTCTACTCACCAGTTTGATAGCTACATATTCATTGGTGTAGAGATTTTTACCTAGGGGAAAAGCAAAACGTATATTTTAGTGACATTTATTCTGGAAAATGCAAAGCAAAATCATAGCTTACAGGTCATGAGAAAGGTCACATTCCCATATATGAAGTACAATTTGAAAGTAAAAAGCTAAACAGAGATGATGAGACCCAGCAAGACAAAAACAAAAACAGCTTGTGTGTTTGAAAATTTAAGTTAGACATGAGAATTTTTTTTTTAAAAAAAGAACTCTCTTTTTCTCCTTCATATATACAGGTTTTGTTATTTAACATTTTCCAACCATTAAACCATGAGACCAAGAAAAAAAAGCCAGAATTTCAAAGATACAGAGATTTTTAACTCTTGGCACAATAAGCACAAACCCTTGCTTTTCTAACTCACTGACAAATGGGGATATTGAAATCATCTTTTTGTGCCTAGCAACAAACACAGTATCTCAGCGGTCTCCAACTTTTTTGGCACCAGGGACCAGTTTCCTGGAAGATTGGGGGGTCATGCAGAGCTCAGGTGAGCTTAGCTCCCTCACTAGCTAAGGAGGTTTTGGGAAGGAGACAGAAGGTGAAGCTCCAGTGAGCTTTGCTGGCAGCCTGGTTCCTAGGTTGGGGACCCCTGCAGTATCTAATGCACAACTGGTAACAGATGTTTGCTAAGGAGAACCAAGCTGACTTGATATATGGAGAAGGTTCTTCTGAGAAAGTTCTAGGGCAATAAAAGAAAGAAGGCTAGTTTAGCCCTGGCTGGTGTGGCTCAATGGATTGAGTACCGGCCTGTGAACGGAAGGGTAACGGGTTTGATTCCCGTCTAGGGCACATGCCTGGGTTGCAGGCCAGGTCCCCAGTAGGGAGTGTGAGAGAGGCAACCACACATTGATGTTTCTCTCCCTCTTTCTCCTTCCCTTGCCCCCTCTCTAAAAATAAATAAATAAAATCTTCAAAAAAAAAGAAGAAGGATGCTAGTTTAGAATCAGAATATGGGTAATCCTAAATGCAAACAGGAGTTTCAACTTCATTATTCACCTTGCTGTGAAACCACCAAGGGTCTTGTGCTAAGAGAAAAAGTGTAATGGTGAAAGTTGTATTTTTTAAATACTAATTTGGTCCCAAAGTGTAAGATAAAAGAGAGGATACCTAGAAGTAAGATAAATATCAAGTTTTTATAGCAGAACATTTAAAGATTAACACCTACCACATAAAGTGTGATTATGAAGATTACATGAGTTTGAATACATCAAAGTTCTTTGTAAACTGCAAGATGCTGGATAAATCTAAATTTTATTACTTCTATTATCATTGTAGGTATGAGGCAATAATTTCTGAAAGAGAATGACTTAAAAGTAGGATTTATAATCAAGGTAATTTTAAGAAAAATCTAGCCACTTCTGAATTACATGTAACATGAGGGATGAGGAAAAACGAAGGGTCAAAAATGAGGCTCAACCAGTGCAGAACAAAAAGAGGACCAAGAGAGCAGGCAATGATCATTCCACTCCACCATGATGCCTTCCTCCAAGTTCTCACTAAACCTAAAAATAACAAATTAAGAAACACCCTTCATCTTCAGTTTTCATATCTGTATAAAAGAATACAATCACAAAAGCATAATAAATGAGATATCTGCATAACACCAAACATGACGACTTATGTTTCACAAAATGCTAGCTTACTTGTATTTGCATATTTTCTGGGCAAGGGGTGGCACCAAAAGAACTGAACACATGTCACCCTCTTAAAAAGTAATTATCTTTACACCTAGGAAGCACTGGAAGTGACTAGATAACTCTCTTCGGCTATGCATTACTAGAATAAACTCCTTTACCAGGGGGCATCATTAAAACAGAACGGGGAGACACAAAATCTTTCCATGTGGGAAGCTAGACAATTACTCAATTGCTATCTGCAGTGATAGTACACAAAAATTTTGCTCTGGAAGATGCCCTGGCCAGGTAGCTCAGTTGATTAGGGCGTTGCTTCGATACACCAAGGTTGTGGGTTGAATCCCCAATCAGGGCACAATACAAGAACCAACCAATGAATTCATAAACAAGTGGAGGAACAAATCGATCTTTTCCTTTCTCTCTCTCCCCCACCCCTTCCTCTCTCCAAAAACCAATAAATAAAAAAAAAAAATTTTAATTTGCTCTGGAATAATTTAACTACATCTTAAAATCCTGCCCATTTAAAATGAATGACTGTTTCAGCTAAATATTGATATATATGAATATATATTGATATATGTAATATACAGTTACTATGAGAAAGGCAGGGAGTTTAATGTATAGAAAAATACCCTTGATAAGATGGCACAATCCCAAGCACTCAAAGCTTTTAGTGTCTGTTACACAAAATCCACAATGCTTCCCAAGCTCACTTCCTGGCTATTAATGTGGAAAAAAAAATGCATTAGGTAGCAGTTTGTGGAGCTTCACATCTAAACCCAGCCCATTTGAAGCAGCAGTCCTGGATGCAACGCTGCCAGTAAAGCCCGCTACATGAAGACTTCCCGTTTCAGTAAGACACCTACAGAGACAGCGTTCACCATAAGCTTCACTGGACACATCATTATTTCAAGGAACTAGCAGATCTCAACTCGCAGTCACACTGATAATGGGACATATAGCCTCAGATTCTCTGTTTTAGTTAGATCTCCAGCCATCAATATTTTCTCGCCCTAAAGTGAAAGCGCTACATTGATAAATTACTACCTAGAACTTGTGAAAAACAAACTCCAGTAAAACACCTTAAGGTAATTAGTAGTTAAAACAAGAAACCACTTTTCTGTAACTCAAGACTGGCTACTATGCTGTTTAAGACAAAAAGGACAGACTGGCCTATTACCTCCACTAACCAGAGAACATCTCTTTAGGTGGGGCATTATGATTAGGGGCCCTACAACTTTAAAGAAAAAAGCCAGAGGTCCTTCTCATTTATATTATGTTCATTCTACTATTATATGAATATACTATGCAGAAACCTTGCCCAAATGGTTAGCAGTTAACAGCAAGGATAATGAAACTTGGAAAAGTCAATCTTACTCTAGGACTCTTACTTCTTTCAATCTGTTCCATCCACAGATCCTAAAAATTTGCAGATTTATTGAAAAATCTTAAACAAGGTTATAAAAGCACAACATATCAGTTTTTCTGTTTCTTTGGTTGGTTTAGGTCTTGGCTAATACACAGTTCCATTTATTCAAAATGCCAAGATTTCCTAAAAAACTGTGAATAAAAAAGTAACATTTTATATTACAATGACTTCATTTTCAATAAGAGAACACTTTTATATCTCATGTTGCAGCTTAAGCCTTACATCCTTTCAAATGAACAATTTAAAAAATTTTTTAACGTAGCAGAACCACATCTTTCAAACAAAATCTTAATAAAAATATAATATGTTAGTGACAGAGAAATATAGAGTCCTGCTCGCTCACTTTTCCTTTCCCATTCTCTTGTAGTGGGAGATAGGGGCTCCAAGACTTTGCACAACACAATAGAAACCAACTGCTTCAGAGAATATGTGCCTGTGAACTGTTAATGATCGCAACTGCCCAAAACAGAACTGACTGCAGAGGCTGATATTACAAATTCCAATTTAAGTTCATTAGTGATAGTTAAGTAATTCAGGTAAGAACAATTTGCAGAGAAGCTGTCATGTACACCCTACTTTAGTCACAAAAGTTAGTGTCTTATTTTAGAAGCCAAGGAGGATTGTGTCACAGGACAAGCTGCTATCCTTAGCCAATCCACCTTTGTCAGAAACACCCTTCTGTGCATATTTCACAGATACCAAAGAGGGAAAAAAGAGTAAAAGAGTCAATTCTTGGTGCCTCCATTTTCTTGTTTGTAAGCAAAAACATTCTCTAACAATATCCTATTTCACAAGGATAATATGAAAATTATTAAACATAGGTACATAGCTATTTGATGTGAAAGAAATGTCACCTACCTACTTGTTCTTGCAACTAAGAAGGAAAACAAGCCATTATTTGTAGACTAGGGATATACATTTTCTTAATTCTGGAGGAATAGAATCATTTGTATCTTGATGCTTACATGATTCTTTCTAGGCCTGATTCAGCAGAAGAATCAAAACTTAAAAAACAAATCCTCAAGATACTCCCCATGTTTCTTAATCAATAAAAAACAACCTGCAGATCTGTTTCCAGCTCTTTGTGTTCTCCTACCTTTCATCCATGACCAATCTTCATCAATCTTCCTTTCTCAAATATTCAAAATTTCTTTCTATTGAGGCAATATACACAGGTAAGAATAGAAATAATCTTTCCATTAAAAAATAGACAAAGGCCACCAAGAAGCAACTCTTAGAAGAAATATAAATGGATGTGTAAAAACGTTTACCTTCCCCCATGAACTAATACACATCTAGTAAGGTACCATTTTCCACATCCGACTAACACAGATGAAAGATTCTTGATAATGTTCACTGCTTTTGAAGAAGCAGGGAAACTACCAAAGAAATGTGCACACACAAGGGACTGGAAATCGTCTTTCTGGAAGGCTAGTTGACAATGTGTGACAAAACTGCAGATATGTATATCCTTTGACTCAGAAAGTACTCGTCCAGAATTTATCCTAAGAAAAATAGCCAAATTTAGACTATAGAGATGTACTACAAGTATGTTCAGTATAACATTGTTTATAATATTAAAAAAACAGAAAAAAATTGTATGTCTTTGGAGATACTTCTAAAGTAGAATTTGAAAATTAAAAAAAAAAAAAAAAAAAAGGTTATTCCTCCCTAATTCATTCCTTCCTCTCCATCTCACTGTCATTCTCAGAGCTAAGAACTAAGGCAAGCCTGGCCATTTCTGACCTGAACTATAAAGACAAACAAACATTCTTAAGTGACCATTATATGCCATACACAGTAAAAGGAGTTGAGACTCTGAAGATTCAGTAAAGCAAAGTACTACCATCACCCTATCTGGAGACAGAGATGGAGGAAGATAATACAATATGACAAGTACTACAAGTCCTAGAGCAAAATCCACAAGATCACAATCTCTTTCCTATCTGCTCTAATCTTATAACTACCTGAATTATCTTTCTAGAATACAAACCAGATCATATCACTATCTGTTGTAAATCCTGATGATTCTACTCTATTGCCTGTAGGATAAAGTCCAAATGATTTAATACCATGCAAACACTTCACAATCTGGCCCCAACCTGCCAAATAGCTTCATCTACTACTTTTTTTTCACTTTATACCCCCTTACCCAGCCATGTACAACCAGTTGCTGCTCTAATAATACACTAAGCAATTTCACAACACCTAGTGTTTGTACATCCTCCTATTGCCAGAGAGCCCTTCTTCCTTGTGCCAGACCAGTGTGGGAAGTCTTGTCCTGCTCTCCATCTCTGAAACCTTCATCAGTATCCTCTGCCAATGTAGTTTTTACATAATCTATTATAATACTTATCACTTCGTAGTATAACTTATTTTTTTCTTTCCCTTTATCACTAGACTGTGAGATTCTTAAGGACAGAAATATATTTTGTTATTTCCAAAGTTTAGCAAGATGGTAAACATTTAAGAACTATATATTATAAAAATGTAAATCAGGAAAAAAAAATAAAGAAAACATTA
This sequence comes from Anoura caudifer, assembly GCA_004027475.1. NCBI lineage: Eukaryota > Metazoa > Chordata > Mammalia > Chiroptera > Phyllostomidae > Anoura > Anoura caudifer. The sequence goes on from PVKU01003701.1 coordinate 35,999, forward strand.
CTGGAAAAAAAATAACTATTTGTTAAATGGATAATGAGGTAAAAATAGATTTGCAGAAAACCAAAATATACTAACTATAACATTACATTTTTGGTTCGGTATGGAATCCAGGGGTCTACCCAAACATTAAGGTCATTACCTACCACCACCCGCACATACTAGAAGCCCAAGGAAGCCCCTGGATTTTTCTCCCCTCTTCCTATTCATCTGGCTATCTATCCATTCATTCCACAAATAACAGTAAATAATACAGGTAGAATCCCTACCCTCCAACGGGCTCATATTCAAGTAAGAAGAGACAATTAACAGGTAAACAACTATATTAAATCAATTCAGATAGTGATAACGTGATGAAAAAAAAAATAAAGCAGTTCCATGGGATAGAATATAGCTAAGAGAAAAATGTGCTACTTTAAAATGGAAGGGGTATCCTGGCCAGATAGCTCAGATGGTTAGAGCATCATCCTGATATGCCAAGGTTGTGGGTTTGATCCCCAGTGAGGGCACATACAAGAACGAAACAATGAGTGCATAAATAAGTGGAATAACAATGATTTGTTATTTCTCTCTCTCTTCTTCTCTCTAAAATTAACAAAACAAACAAACAAACAAACAAAATGGAGGTGGGAAAGAAGTCATAGAAAGTTTCTCTGAGATTATAACATAAAAGCTGAGGTCTGAAGAATGAGAAGTAACCAGTTAAGCAAAATTTGGGGGTAAAAATCTGCAGGCAGAGGGACTATTAATTATAAAAGCTCTAAAGCAGAAATGCACTTGGCTGTTTGAGAGACAGAAGAGACAGTGTGGCTAGAATAAGAAATGAGTCTAAAGAAGAAGCAAGGCCCTGAAAACAGTAGCCCTGGTGGAGGACCAAGGCTACTTTGTCTTGAGTTTGGAATTTCCTAGTTTACATCTTTTTGCTGTCTGTACAATCTTCTACTTATGAATATCAGAGCAAGAGAATGCTGGATGGGTATACAGCATACCCTCTGGTTAGAAAGATGTCAAATGATTTTGAAAGTACCTTTTCTGGTTTCTGTTGATAAAAAGAATTCCTAGATACAATGCTGTAACAACATGGTCCCAGGGCTAATGAAAACCTGACAAGCACACAAGAATAAAACCACTTGAAAAGAGACAAGTTCTTTCTATTGACTACAAAGCAAGTAAAAATGAGAACAAAATTATCCTGGATTCATGAGAGAAAATGAAAGACAACACTCTACTACTCTGAAAGTATACAGGGGCTACAAATTCCTCCTTTATCCTTTTAACTGAGTGGATTTTTCCATTCCCTTGTAAACTTACAGATTGTATAATACAAATCTAGATCTAAGCGAATGGAACAGAGGTCCAGTTTTCATTGACCAAGGTTTTTCTTCAACTTCATAGAAATTAAACAATTTTATGATGTTTTGAGAATACACAGATTTATATGTATTCTAATCTGCCTCTCAGCAGTAACTGTGTGCATGTTTTTGCCATAATCTATTTAATTCAAGTACTACCATGATGTTAGAACAATGTCAATCCATTATGTAAATGAATGCTCAAGAAAGTAGCTGCTAAAGCAACTCAGTAGTTACTAGGAATTCAAGCAGTGCGAAATTACACATCCTACTCCTACTCTCTGCAGCATGTGCAGGCTTTACTAACCGGAACAGGAACACGTCACTAAATGTGAAGAGCCTTTCATTATCCTACTCAGGTCTTAAAATTCCAGGATGCCAGCCTTCTACCAGTAAAAATAAATTCATTCTCAGCATCCCCAAATTCAATTTTGCACCCGGTGATCTCTGGCTAGTGTAGTGATGTTTCCCTGAATCTCTCTACAGGGGATCAAACGTAAGACTTTTTCCCCCTTCTTTTGCAGGATCATCAGAAGTAGCAGAGGTAACAAGTAACTACTATCTTATGCTCCTACACTCCCATTCCCCTAAGGGCCAAAGTCTCCTACAAGAGGTCTTCATAATCCATAGCGCCAAAGTTTATGAAGAAAAAGAAAACACTTTAGCCCAAAAGAGAACCTCTTCACACTCTCCAAGCTGATGCCCAACTTCATACATTTGTAAAATATTTCATTTTCTCTTCCCTAATCATCTAGGAGGTGAATTATAAATAAATACCTAATATACAGCCTTCTCAATTTCATATCTTCAAACTGGTGTATTTTGTCATTATTCATCATCTCATTTATAAATTTATAATTGAAATAAAAAATCTATTTCCTTGTTGGAGGAAAAAAAATGCGTAATTTCTTCCTAAAGTTTTAGTTAAATCCTGATGCTGGGACTTCCAGGAAGAAATGCAAACACAGTATCAGCTGGAAAGCCTCTCTGAACAGGATGTATATTCTATATCCTTGCAGATTAAATTTGGATATTATTGCCTTACTGGGGCAGGGTTTGAATTAAAATAAGACCTTCCTTCCTTCTCAAAGTGTGGGGTTCAGGGGCCAACAACATCTAGAGTATCTGGGAGTCTGTTAAAAAGACAGAATTTAGTGCTCCACCTCTCAGACCAACATAATCAGAATCTCCATTTCATTGCTATCTATATGTAGATATCCTTACATCATAAAATCTCGGAATTGGTGGGAAATTTAAAAGCTTATATTCTACAGAGATAAACCTTGCATAACAATTATAATAGATAATGACTCTCCCCCCCTTCACAAATTCTTTAATCCTTGTAACAACAGATCTTCCTTAAAAGAATTTCCCATAAAATTATAAACTGTCTTAAAATACACCACAGCTTATCACAGCTGCTGCTGTTGTTAATGGAAATCACCGATATAGCCAAGTTCTTACCTAATCTGAGCTCTCCGAAGTTCCCACACCCTATCTTCTTGCCAACCCTGAAGTTGGGTCCCACCATAAGAACCCCAGAGGATGTTGAGGAGCCAGATGGTCGGGAACAGTGAGTACTCCTTTGTGCCATGGGTTTAGTGGTCCGTTGTTTTTCATCCTTCTCCCTACTGGGATGGTCCATGATCCTACAAGACAGAGTCTCTCCACGATGAGCAGCCTCAGGCTGTATAACTCTCTTCAATACAAAAGTAGGTCCAAATAAACCGTAGTCAGAGAAACGTAAGAAGTTCTTTTGGCACCATATTTATGTTTCTAATACATCTCCAAGGGATGAAAAACCACTGGATTGTTCTTGTAGGACATGTAGTCTGTAGGTCTCAAGCATAGAAGGATATTTTGTAACCTAGGTAAAAATCAAGAAAACATAGAGTTAAAAATTTAATTTTAAAACAAATCGAAAAAGTTACCACTAATTAGAATGGCTCTTATCCAAAAATGAGCAAAGTGAATAGCTTCCTAAAATGGGTTTTGGTTTTATATCCTCCATCAGTTCAGCCATCTGGACTAGTTATTCATCAGGTAACATAAGCTCAGAAGGCTGTACACCATGGCAGCTACAGGAACACACAAGCCTTTAATGTAAAATGCTCTGTTCTAATACTGTACATGTGACCCAAAAGGAAGTTATTTGTTGGCTTTTTATCACTGGCTAACAGAAAGATAAGAGAGGGTTAAACCTAGTTAAATAAACTGAGGACAACTGAAAGGTCTTCCTTTTAATTTGTACAGAACCTGTAAGAAACAAGGTTACTCACTCCCCCCATTCCCCGCCCCACCGTTTATCAAGCACTGACAGCAATCACACACCCCAAACAAGTTACTGAATGACAGACACTTCTACAAAGGACTTTCCAAAACCCTACCGGTACTGAGCAGTCCTAGACTAAACTAAAGCTCTGGAAAGCTCAACTTCTGGTCTGGTTTTCATTGTGTACTGTGTATACAAAGGCAGAGTGCTGGAAGCTGATTTTGTGCACAAATCCAAAGTGAAAATAAGGCTGAGACACAAAAAAAATCTTAAAAAAACCTCATCCCTATGGGAATTCTCCAGTGTCCCGAGTCAGGACCAAGCCCAAGACAAAAGTTTACACTGAGATAATTTTGATGCTATTTTTTTTAAAAGATTTTATTCATTTATTCCAGAGAAAAAGGAAGGGAGGGAGAAAGAGAGGGAGTGTAACATCAATCACACACCTCCAGCAGGGGACCTGGCCAGCAAGTCAGGCACAGTGCCCTGACCAGGTTCAGAACCAGGGACCACAGACTGGCCGGCGCTCCATGCACTGAGCCACACCAGCAAGGGTTGATGGCATTTTTGATAATCCAGGTGAGTATCCTTGACAAAAAAATATTCTTACCATTAACACATACTTATATTTTCACTTTGATTAAATATTTCCCTTAAAACTTTCAGGAAGAAAAGAATTGTAACTGCTTGGTTATTATCACATAAATAATATTCAATAAAGCAAAAGTATCTATTCTCTATGTTTCTTATGCACACCTGTGAGCTGACAGTACAAATGGGTACACAGTCCAAGAATGTTTACTCAATTATAGTAGTAAAAATTGTTTATTCTCATCTTTTCTGTTTTTCTTTGCATTATTAAAGCTGCACAATGACTTCAGGCTTCCACACAGCTAATCATTAACAAAATACACTTCACTGAATTCAGATAATACATGTACATTCATAATGTACACTAAGGAAAAAAATCAGGGTGATGAGAGGAGGTCAGCAATTACTGCTTTTCCTACATGAGCAACATTATGAATTTATATTTTTCCTCATTCTTTTTCATATTTCCAAATGTAGCTAATATTCTCTGATTATCTTTTTTGTTCACCCAAAGTTCCTCAAACAATATTAGTAAGAAAATGGAAATACAATTTAAGATGTTTTCTTTAGACAGTCCCATCCTAGCTGGTGGCAGTGTGTCTCTGTATGAGACACTGTCAGGCTACACTTTCTTCCCTTATACTATAAAAATTTTTGAAGACAGAAAAAGTCTTAGCCTAGCCAAACAATTTTGAGCATTCAACTAACTCCCAAATTTTCATAAATTACTATATCACTCACATCAGTCTCATATTTGTAAGACCCGACTGTACTACCTTATCTGTTGCCCTTCATATTTTTATTTGTATTCACTGTTATGCTAACAGATGGAGGTTATTTTTATAATACCCATCATTAACTTTCTCCTTTGCACTCAAACTCATGTCACATTAGAGGGAGTGATCAGACACAGCTCTTCTTCTCCAGGAATACTTGCATGTATGCATTAGACAAACATACAATACTTGCAAGGTTAGAAACCTGCCTAAAACTGTCTTCAGCTGGGAAAAGAATGATTTTAACAGGGGCTTGTAGACCAGAACAATGCCTTTACTTCCTACATATATGGCAAAAACTCCCATTTAAGATACCAATTTTCTAATCTATGCTTGGGACATTAGTACAGTCTCATCCATAGTTAATGAAAAATGAATAATATTCAGTTATCACTTTACATGGTGCCTCTCATTTAAGAAAGCAGACTGAACAACTAAAATTTTAAAAATCCTATTTCTTTATCACCACCCACTGCTCAAAACAAATTTCTATTTTTTTAAATTTGTATTTATTTATATTTAGAGAGAGGGGAAGGGAGGGAGAAAGAGAGGGAGAGACACATCGATCGGTTGCCTCTCACATGCACCACGAATAGGGACTGAACTCACAACCCAGACAGGTGCCCTGATGGGGACTCTAACCAGCAACACTTCACTTTGCTGGACAACACCCAACAGAGCCACACGGTCAGGGCTCACAACTAATTTCTACTTCCCAGTTACAAACTCGTTAGCTTGTCATTTGAGTCCCTTCAATATCAACTCCTTATTTAAATTCATGTTTCAAAAAATTAGTGAATAAACACAAAGAACACTTATACTTAGCCCTTACATCAAAAATGACCTCTTAACTCCTCTCTCTTAAATTTAAGGACTGACTCATATCCTTCTTCCTTTGTGAAACCTTTAATAACCAATTCATCATTAACACTTGGAGTATAAACTCTCTATAACAATTATTAGACACCTATCACGTACCACCACATTTATTGATATGTACTCTAGTTGCTGATTTGGTTATAAGCCTTTGAAGTTAAAGATCTTGTCATATAAGCCCTGGCTGGGTAGCTCGGTTGATTGGAGTGTTGTCCCAATACATCAAAGTTGAGGGGTTGATATCTGGTCAGGGCATATACAAGAAGAAACAAATGAATGCATAAATAAATGGGACAACAATCTCTCTCAAAAATCAATAAATAATTTTATAAAAGATCTTGTCCTATCTCCTTAAGTTGATTGCATATAATTGATACCAAACACTGAGTAATAACTATGGTAGTCTTGCTTAACAGAAAATGAACTGCCAGTGACATAACCAAACAATAAAAATAAAGAGAACCCTAATTTACCTTAAGAACTCCTAGAAATCTGCCCTAGCTGGTGTGATTCAGCGGACTGAGTGCTGGCCTGCGAATTAAAAAGTCACAGGTTCGATTCCCAGTCAGGGCACATGCCTGGGTTGTGTGCCAGGCCCCCAGTCGGAGCATGTGAGACTCTGATGTTTCTCTCCCTCTCATTCTCCCTCCCTTCCTCTCTCTAAAAGTAAAGAAATACAATCTTAAAAAAAAAATAACTCCAGCAGGAAGACAGTGTTATTTCACTTGAATTTAATACTGTGAAGACACAGGCTAGTTAGGATTTCCATTTCACAAGGATATTAAATAGTCTATTTACAGTTACTAAAAGACAGCAGATGAAAAGTTTGCTCAAGAACCAGGTCAAAGAGAACACACATGGTAGTAAGTTACATTTTAACATTATTTTTAAAAAATGGCTTCTAAGGACAGCAGTAAAGGAAAAACTACATGCTTATATTATTTCTCCTTTTTAAATAGTAAAAACAAGGAGGTAAAGGAGAGAAATTATAACAATAAACAGAAATCACTTGTTATGTATCTGTTAAACGTGTTAATGTTATGATGAATACATATTTGAGTTTTTAGAGTCATACCAGCAAGTTCCTTAAGAAGATTAATTCTAGTACTTTCTGTCAATTGAGGCATGCCTGAATTAAAGGAAAAATATTTTTTAAGGTATGAGACCCAATATATTTTTTGTTATCTCAAAAGTTATCATTTAAATAGCATAATCAATATATTAAAAAATAAAACCACAATGAGATATCACCTCAAAAAAAAGTTATATTTCAGAAACTGTTTATACTCTTCCCAGAAGGTATCACTCTATCAGTAAATCCCCACGTAGTCAGTGAATAAAAATAGATTTAGACAAATTGCTTCACTGAGAAATGATAAAAGCTCTCTAGCAGATTAAAGAATTGCTACCTATAGTGAAATCAACAAATCCAAGTTTGCCAGGTTTATATTAGAGGTAAAAAATATGACTATCTTCCAAAGTAGTCAGTGAAAAGTTGTCTTTTTTATTATATTTTATTGATTATGCTATTACAGTTGTCCCATTTCTCCCCCATCATTCCCCTCTACCCTGCACACCCCCTCCCACCCACATTCTGCCCCTTTAGTTCATGTTCATGTCCATGTGTCGTAAGTTCTTTAGCTTCTACTTTTCCCACACTATTCTTGCCCTCCCCCTGTCTACTTTCTACCCACCGTCTATGCTACTTATTCTCTGTACCTTTTCCCCTTATCTCCTCCTCCCACTCCCCTGTTGCAAACCCTCCATGTGATCTCCATTTCTGTGTTTCTGCTCCTGGTCTAGCTGTTTGCTTAGTCTGCTTTTGTTTTAGGTGTGGTTGTTAATATCTGTGAGTTTGCTGTCTTTTTTGCTGTTCATATTTTTTATCTTCTTTTTCTTAGATAAGTCCCTTTAACATTTCATATAATAAGGGCTTGGTGATGATGAACTCCTTGAACTTGACCTTATCTGAGAAGCACTTTATCTTCCCTTCCATTCTAAATGACAGCTTCGCTGGATAAAGCAATCTTGAATGGAGGTCCTTGACTTTCATGACTTGGAATACTTCTTTGCAGCCACTTCTTGCCTGGAAGGTCTCCTTTGAGAAATCAGCTGACAGTCTGATGGGAACTCCTTTGTAGGTGACTGTCCCCTTATCCCTTGCTGCTTCTAGAATTCTCTCCTTCATTTTAATCTTGGCTAATGTAATTATGATGTGCCTTGGTGTGTTCCTCCTTGGGTCCAACTTCTTTGGCACTCTCTGAGCTTCCTGGACTTCCTGGAAGTCTATTTCCTTTGCCAGATTGGGGAAGTTCTCCTTTATTATTTGTTCAAATAACTTTTCCACTTGTTGCTCTGCCTCTTCCCCTTCTGCTACCCCCATAATTTGGATGTTGGGACATTTAAAGATGTCCGGGAGGTTCCTAAGCCTCTCCTCATTTTTTTTGAATTCTTGTTTCTTCATTCTTTTCTGTTTGCATGCTTGTTTCTTCCTTCTGGTCCACTCCATTGATTTGAGTCCCAGTTTTCCTCCCATCACTATTGGTTCCCTGTGGGTTTTCCTTCATTTCACTTATTTAGCCTTTATTTGTTCATCTAATTTGCAACCAAAATCAACCAATTCTGTGAGCATCCTGATCACCAGTGCTTTGAACTGTGCATCTGATAGATTGGCTATCTCTCGGTCGCTTAGATGAATTGGCTCTGGGGCTTTGATTTGTCCTCCCCTTTGAGCCATTTTTATTTTTTTATTTTTATTTTTATTTTTATTTTTTTGTCTGGTCGTGGCTGTTAAGTAGTGAGGGGCAGAGCCTTAGGTCTTCACCAGGGCAGGGCAGCCCAGTCTCTGGGTTGTGATGCTGTATGTGGGGGCGGGGTTTTGGTGTTTTTAGGTTGTGTTTCCCAGCACTGGGGCCCTGGGTTGCGAGTTCTGTCTTGTTCCCCCCGTTTTTTTGCCTGGATTATCTGCGCACAAATGTGGGACCGCCTGGTTAGCCAGCCGCCTTGTGCCTCGGTTCCGCTAACCGCTGCCTGCGTGCCCAGATTGGCCAACCTCCACTTTTTCCTGCCGCAACTCCACCCCTCTTACCAGTCTGGATGAATGGTTGTCAGACTTCTGTACAGTTCAATTTTTCTATCAGTTCTGATTATTTTCTTGTTTCTATATCCTTGTTGTCCTTAATTTTGGTTGTGCAAGGAAGCACAGTGTGTCCACCTATGCCTCCATCTTGGCTGGAAGTCTGAAAAGTTGTCTTTCACAGACCACTCTGTATGATGTTATAGTATTCCATCGCATTGAAATGGAAGAAATTTATGCCTCAATAACTACCACCGTGAGACAACATATTAAAGATATAGGTCAAAAACAAGAGTGACTTTGGCCAAAAGTCACTATCTTTAAGGCAGCAATAGATGCTTTGTTGGAGAGATAGGCATGGTCTACCATGAATGAAATGACTAAAGTAAATGTACTGCTTTATGTCATAGTATTTTGCCAAGTTGCTTTAAGTCTAAAAAAATTAAATCATATTATAAAATCATCAAAGAAAATATTAAAGAATTATAGCTGTTAACCTGTTGTGAAAATAAATAATTGATTTACAGTTTATTTCAGATTCTCATATACTGCTGTCAAAAATGAGGCATATAAATATTTAAATTTTAAAGTCAAAATACAGTCAGCCTTTGTTGATAGTCAAAGCAAGATGCTGCTAGGCTTCTACATCTCTTTTCTGATGTAACTTAGGATGAAATGGTTTATTGGTGTAGGGATGCTGGATTATATGGTAAGTGTATGTTGAACTTTCAAGAATCTCCAAAGTGACCAGACTCTCTCCTCTATTGCTTCATCTGCCACATGTTTGCTTTGGTTCTAATGTTTACAGACTCTTGGTCACAAAAGTTTCAGCTTCAGGTATCACTTCTCACACCAGTGTCCAAAACAGAAATGAAAGGCACTAGCAAAACTGCACTTGTTTTTTTCGTAAGAATAAAAATTCTTCCCAGAGCTCCCAGCAAAATTCCCCTGATGTTGAGTTGTCAGCAGTATTTGCAATAATATCTGAAATTCCAGTGTAAGCTTCTCAAAGAATGGGATCAAAGCCTAACCTGATGTTTAGAACACCAGATAAACTATTAAGAGCAGTATAACACCCAAAGAAGGTGATCAGGAAACATTCGGTAAAAATGACACCTGCATGTGTACATGTCATGCATGTGCTAAAAAACTATCAAAAATCACAAGACAATAAAAACAAATTATAGGACAGGCTCTTGGTTCGGGGCCGTCCTGCACCTAAGGTAGGAAGATGGTGGCCACAAAGACATTGAAAATGTCACTGGAGTCAATCAACTCTAGACTCCAACTTGCTAGGAAAAGTGGAAAGTGTGTGCTGGGGTATGAGCAGACTTGGAAGATGATCAGACAAGACAAAGCAAAACCGGTCATCCTCGCCAACAACTTTCCAGCTCGGAGGAAGATAAAACAGCGTGCCGTGCCACGTTCACCAAGACTGGCGTCCATCACTGCAGTTGCAATACTACTGAATTGGGCACAGCATGTGGAAAATACTCAAGTACACACACTATTCATCACCGATCCAGGAGATTCTGATGGCATAAGAAGCATGCCAGCAGAGAGTGGTGAAAAGTAAATCATGCACAATTTTTCTTTAACAAAACTGCCCAGAGCTTGCTTTAAAAAAAAAAAATTTTTTTTTAAGTTATAGGGCAATTTAAGTAAGGAGGCTTGTAACTCACTTTAACTTTCATAAAAAGGACACATTAAAAAACCTCACTTTAATGATCAAAATTGACTTATTTTGGCCAAAGTGCCAAAATAAAATGAAACTGATCATTCAACCAGACCCTAGCTTTTTGCTGTCACTGAAATCTTTGTGATGGTTCAACCTGCTTTCTTTGTTCTTAGTGGCTCTCAGTAGACGAGGGTGTGCCAAGAGCTGTCAATGTCCCAAAGGGGAGGATCTCAGTCCATCACCTAGATGCAGGCTAACTGGAAACGGGACTCTCAGGCAGCAGCTCCTAACATGTACCAGTGGATCTCTTTCAGACAGAGACTGGGAGTTGAGTTTTTCAGTCTGCTCCCTCTTTGCTAAGCCCTGAGGAGCGGGGGATGTAGGACAGGGAGAGTCAGTTAAGAAGGGTTTCTTTGTTATAGTCCCATGGGACCCACTAACATGAGCCCTGTTGCCCACTGTGACCAGGCAATCAAAATGTGTATCCCCTGGGAGGAAGTCACAAAAGCCAGGGCAGCAGACGAGTATATAAACTCATTCCAGGGAGACACAAGGGACATGGAGTGGGCCAGAGGGAGAATGAGAAGTTTTCACCTGCCAGCCTCCGGGATTTCTGAGGAAGACTGTAGTCTGCACATAGATGTATACTAAAGTAGAAACTCGACCTGTAGGCAGCAGCTTTTAAAATATGCAAATAGTCCTCTTTCAGAGAAAGATGAGGAATTAGGCATTTCTGCCTTCTGCACTGAGACCTGAGGGGCGGGTGAGACGTGGGGGGTGAGAGTGGTGCCATGGTAAGTCCTTGAGGGCCTGTTAAGAACTGTTTGTTATAGTTTTCAGCTTCCTGTGGACACAAGTCTTATTGTCTCAGAGTTAGGTGTACTGGGGTCTGTCCCTTAGAGGGAAAGTCTTAAATGTTGGGGTGCTAGATATTGTGTCCAAACCCTTCACTCAAGGAGAAGCAGGGAACTGTGAGCTCCCTCCTGTGCCAGGGATGAGGTTTGTGAAAAGAGGTTTATGTCTCAGCCTTTCCTACCCATTTTAATGTGGGTATTTTTCCTTGTTTGCCCACTGGGTAGGAGTTGCTCAGCTGGTTTCTAGATCCTTTCAGAGGGAATTCTTCTGTGTGTAGCTGTTGATTCGGTGTGTTCATGGAAGGAAGTGAGTTCATCTTGAACTGAAACCAAACCAAGACCATCTGACAATTTTCATCTCTTTAGTACCTCACATTCTTTTGCATTTCCCAGTTATAAAAAAAAATAAAAATTTACTACCATTTAAAAAACAATATTCTCAGCCAATTATTTTGTGAATATTGACAAACTGATTCTAAAGTTTACATAGCAAGGTCAAAGACCCAGCATAGTCAACATACTATGGAAAGAGAAAAACCTGACACTACCCAAGTTCAAGACTTACTATGAAGCTACAGTAATCAAGACAGTGTGGAACTGGCAAAAGAACAGACAAGTAAGTCAATGGAACAAGAGAAAGCCAAGAAATAGACCCACACAAATACAGTCAAACAAATCTTTGCCAAAGAAGCAAAGGCAACTCAGTGGAAGATTGTCTTTTTGACAAATGGTGCCGGAGCACATGAACACCACATGCAAAAAGGTGTATCAAGACACAGACCTTTCACCTGCCACAAAAATGAACTCAAAATGGACCACAGACATAAATGTAAAACATTAAACCATAAAACTACTAGGAGCTACAAAAGGAGAAAATCTAAGTGACTTTGGGTTTGGCAATGATTTCTCATATACAACACCAAAAGTATTATCCATGAAAGAAAAAAAAATGATAAATTAGACTCAATTAAGATTGAAATCATTAACTCTGCTCTGCAAAAGTCACTGTTAAGAGAATAAAAAAACCAAGTTGAAAAAAGACTTATCCAAAATATACAAAAAAAACTCTCAAAACTGAACAAGAAAACAAACAACCCAATTAAAAAATGGGTTAATGATCTGAACAGATATGCACCAAAGATACATAAATCACAAATCAGCATTATGAAAAGATCCTCAACATCATATGCCATTAGAGAATTGCAAAAGTAAAATGATATACCACTACACACTTCTTAGAATGGTAAAAGTCCAAAACACTGACAACACCAAATACCAGCAAGGATGTAAAACAACAAAACTCTCTCATTCACTGCTGATGGGAATGCAAAACATTACCGCCTCTTTCAAAAAAAGTCTGATAGTTTCTTACTAAATTAAAAACACTCTTACCATATAGCAACTCTTTGTGTTTATTTAAAGGAAAAAGTTAAGTCCATAAAAAATGGCTTCACATGACTAATTTTGGCAGCTTAATTTGAAATGGCCAAAAACTGGAAGCAATCACGGTATCTTTCACTTGTGTGTTTCAATGGTTAATGGATAAATTATGGTATAGCCACACAATGAAATATTACTCAGTCATTTTAAAAAATAAGGTTATCAAGCCATAATGACATAGAGGAAATTTAAATGTATAGTGCTAAGTGAAGGAATTCAGTCTGAAAATGCTATATATTGTATTACAATTCCAACTATATGACATCTTGGAAAAGAAAAGGCTATGCGGCAGATCAGTGGTTGCTAGGGATTCAAGAAGGAAGAGGGAAGAGGTATAAATAGGTGTAGCAAAGGGGATTTCTAGGGCAGTGGAATTATTCTATAGGATCCTGTAATGGTAGATACATGTAATTATGTGTTTGTCAAAACCCAGAGAAGAGACAATGCAAGGAGTGAACCCTCATATAAACTACATACTAATGCAAGGAGAAATATTAATAGGAGAAAAATCAAGGTGAATACAAAAAAAACCAAAAAACAAATGAAAACTATCTACACTCTCTGCTCAATTTTTTTAGACTCATTTGAGGACATGCTTATCAATTTTTGGAAGAGTGGAAGGGAGGAAGAGAAACATCAATGTGAGAGAGATATATTGATCTGTTTGCCTCTCATATATGCCCCCATCAGGGACTGAACCCACAACCTAGGCATGTGTCCTGACTGGGAATTGAATCTGCAACCTTTTGGTTTACAGGAAAACTCTCCAATCAAGAAGCCACACAGGCCAGGTTTCCTAAAAATCCAAAACTGAAGTCTCTTAACATAATAGTAATTCCATCTAAAATAGCACCAAGAAACTAAAAGTATATATGAATATATTTAAAAACTTTTGCAAATACGCATTAATATTTATAATATAAAACATCTGTAAAATGTTTATGCTCAAAACTACAATATACTGCTGAGAAAAATTAATTATCTAAATAGTTAGGACTTCAGCCAAGATGGAGATGTAAGTAGATATACTTTGCCTCCTTGCACAACCAAGAGAAAGACAAAAACAAATTTAAGAACATAAAACAACCAAAACTGCCAGAAAATCAAACTGTACGGAAGTCTGACAACCAAGGAGTTAAAGAAGAAACATTCATTCAGACTGGTAGGAGGAGCAGAGACGGGCAGTTGGGGCAGAGAGGACACACGGCAAGGCAGTGGCTGGAGGATGGGGCGGGCAGACTGGAGCAGGCAAGGTGGACCAGGCAGTCCCACATCTGTGTGTGAATAAACCAGGAGGAACAACTGGGGAGCAAGACAGACCATACAACCCAAGGTTCAAGTGGGAAAATAAAGCCTCAAAACCACTGGCTGTAAAAACCTGTGGGGATGCGGCAGTGGGAGAAACTCCCAGCCTCACAGGAGGGTTCACTGGAGAGACCCACAGGATTCTAGAATGTACACAAAACCGGGAATCAGCACAAGAAGGTCCCAATTTGCTTGGGAGTAGTGGGGGAAGTGACTGAAAACCTGCTGAGAGCCAAACAAAAGGCACTGTTCCCTCTCTAACCCCCCTGCCCCCAACATACAGCACCACAACGCAGCAACGTGGGTTGCCCTGCCCTGGCAAATACCTAAGGTTCCTCCCCTTACAACTTAACAGGTGCGCTGAGACAGAGAAATATGGCCCAAATGAAAGAATAGATCAAAACTTGAAAAACAGAATTAAATGATGAAGAGATAGCCAACCTATCAGATGCAGAGTTCAAAACACTGGTAATCAGGATATTCACAGAAATGGTTGTGTTTGGTCACAAAATAGCGCAACAAGTGAAGGCTATGAAAAGTGAAATAAAGGAAAATGTACAGGGAACCAACAGTGAAGGGAAGGAAAACAGGACTCAAATCAACGGTTTGGACCAGAAGGAAGAAATAAGCATTCAACCAGAGCAGAATGAAGAAACAAGAATTCAAAAAAAATGAGGAGAGACTAACTTAGGAACCACCCAGACAACTTTAAATGTTCCAACACCTGAATCAGAGGTGCCAGAAGGAGAAGAGGAAGACCAATAAACTGAAATCCTATTTGAAAACATAATGAAGGAGAACTTCCCCAATCTGGCAAAGGAAATAGACTTCCCGAAAGTCCAGGAAGCTCAGAGAATCCCAAAGAAGTTGGACCCAAGGAAGCACACACCAAGGCACATTATCATTATATTACCCAAGATTAAAGAGAAGGAGAGAATCTTGAAATCAGCAAGAGGAGAGGAGACAGTTATCTACAAAGGAGTTCCCATAAGACTATCGGCTGATTTCCCAAAAGAAACCTAAGGCAAGAAAAGGCTGGAAAGAAGTATTCAGAGTCATGAAAGGCAAAGACCTACATCCAAGATTACTCTCTCCAGCAAAGCTATCATTTAGAATGGAAGGGCAGAGAAAGTGCTTCCCAGATAAGGTCAAGTTAAAGGAGTTTATCATCACCAAGCCATTATTATATGAAATGTTAAAGGTACTTATCAAAGAAAAAGAAGATAAAAAGTATGAACAGTAAATTAACAACAAACTCACAGCTATCAAAAACTGCATCTAATAAAAAAACAAAAAAGCAAACTAAGCAAACAAGAGAATAGAAATTCACAGAAATAGAGATCACACGGAAGATTATCACGGGGAACAGGAAGGGAGAGAATGGGAGAAAAGGTACAGGGAATAAGAAGCATAAATGGTAGGCACAAAATAGACAGGGGAAGGTTAAGAACAATATGGGAAATGGAGAAGCCAAAGAACTTATACGTATGACCCATGCACATGAACTAAGGTGGGGAAATGGTGGTGGCAGGGGCGACACAGGGCAGAGGGGAATAAACAGGAGAAAAAAATGAGACAAATGTAATAGCATAATCAATAAAATATATTTTAAAAAATGAGAGAGGGAGGGAGAGAGAGAAAGAAGTGTCAATTGGTTGCCTCCAGTACATGCCAGAACCAGGGATCAAATGTGCAACCTAGATGTGTGCCCTGATGGGCAACAGAACCCGAATCCTTTTGGTTACAGGATGACTCTCCAACAAACTGAGCCACACTGGCCAGGGCAATAATTGTTTTGCTAAAAGAAAAATTGTTTCAATTGAGGACCTGTAGGAATCACTGGATCCTGCAACTAAAAAAGTAAATTGAAATGAATGTCTTTGGGTTTGCATCTTTCACTTTTTACTTTTTCAGTGAAAAGAGCTAATCTTATTCCCATAAATTAGTTTGTTCCATCAGCTTTACATATTTAGAAGGGTCCATTCTTCGATTAGAAATAAGAAGTTAAAGTAAACACAGGCACACTATAATTTTATCTACCTCCCAACTCTCACTCATTCACTCCAGTTTTACATACTTGTTCAGTGATTTCATCAACCTCTGAAGTCTCTCAACTCTTCCCTTTCTCCTCCAACCTGCTTAGATTTCTCCTCCAGCCTGCTATACTCTTATCACTTCAATCACTATCATGCCAAAGCTCCCATCCTGAGTGAATCTAATTATTTGCCTTCTCTGTACTCACATGTGAGTGCAGAGCACTGACAGAGAAGAATGTCACTACTAATAGCATTATAAATAGATGGTTTTCTAATACAGTGGAAACCTGAACACTGCTGAGTCGACCTTCTGCTACCTGCCTCCATATCCTTACATGGTCTCCTACTATATTTCACACAGGAAATAGAAGTCATATCCACTATTGGAAGAGGTATGGGTTGGCACAATATAATCACAGGATAACTATACTACTAAATATTTTAAATAAAATTTAGCTGCAATTCTTATGATTTTTAAGTCCTACTTTGACCAATCCATAAATAAGTACAGAAGTTCATAAAATGTGTGCTGAAAATATATAAGGGAGCCTTACCATACACATAAACCTTATGTCCTTGGAAAAATAAATAAAACAGTGAAGCCCAATCCCACCCACCATTACAGTCTACAGTGGAATAGCTCTGGGTACAATAAATTGCAGAAATGAATCTTGTTCCCTCCCACTACATTCATATGGGCTCTGAATATATGTGAATCTCACAACAAAGAATGTAATTTCATTGTTTGAAAACAGGCATTTTTCATACATTATAGCTACAGAACACACTAAAACTTCACTTGGTGCTCAACTAAAGAAACCGCATTCTGATCTAAATGTTGGAGAAAACAACTGACCACACTAGATTTACTTGAAGGCAGTGTATGTGTTTCTGAAAAGTGTACCTGACTACACACGATATTTACCTGATGTCATAACTTTAGAATCAAACCCTAAGCCCCTACTATCCTGACAAGGACATTCACTGAGTGTAATTTTTAACAGCAAGAAACTAGAGTCAACTTAGATGTCCATGACTATGACGATGGTTAAATTACAGTAGATCCATATTACATGGTAGTATATGGGGTACTGAAAAGAAAAACAAGGTAGATCTAAATGTGCTGGTTTTAGAAAGAGAGCAAATATATTACTAAGTTAAAAAATGATAATAATATGTACAGTATGATCCCACTTCAGAAAACCAATGTTTGAAATCCTTTTACAATCTCCTTGTGTTGATATAGCTTACATGTACTTGTAAGAAGTCCAACAGAATACATAAGAAACTGAACATCAGTTAGTCTCTGAGAAACTGGATAAAAGGGCAAGAAAGAAATTTTAAATTTCTATTTTACACTTCTGCATCGTAAGTTTAAATAAACATGTAAACTTAGTTATTAAAATTTTTATCTAATCAGTTAACAGAAACAAAGAAATAAGATAAAAATTCCCTCAATTTTCTAATATCAAACCAGCAAAACATGCTGGCAAAGCTTCACCTTCCTGTCTCATATAGAACAGGTGGCCCTCCTGCCCAAAGCAAATCACTCATAAACTTCACTGTACTATCTCTGTAATTTATCCTCTTCCTCTCTGCTGACTTCTGATAACGAGCATTTAAACACTTTCCAATCCTTCCTGTCAAAAACACAAGAAACACCATCCATCCCTTGATCAATATTTCCTGTCCAGCTACCATCCTCTCTCCTACAGGCCCTTCACATCCAAACCGAACAGTGTCCTCACTCCCTGTTTTTATTTCCTCATTCCTGAACACTCTGCAATAGGGTTTTTAATCTCGTCCTCCATAACCATTGGTATTGTTCTCCTCTCCAGGTAAACCACATACACCAAGGAACACTTTCAGTCCTCATCTTCCCCTCCTGACATTGGTGGCCTTTTGCTTTCTCTTAAAATCTTCCTTCCCCTTTGAGTTCATGCTGTCACTCTCCCCTGATTTTCCTCCTATCTCTCTGGCTCCTCCTTATTCAGCCTGTCCTTGAATTGTTTGATTTCCTCGAAAAACTGGCCCAAGCCTGTCTCTTATCTCATTCAAAACCACTCCTATGGCTTCTAGCAATGCATTCATTCAACAAATATTTTTTAAGCATCATTATGTAAAAGACACTGTTCCCAGGCAGTGCTACATTGTTCTAAGCATCCATACCATATTTTCATTCACATTTTGATAAATCCTAACTTACATCTCCAGCTACCACCTTTCTCCTGAGGTTGAGATCGATATATTCAGGGCTATACTCAATTTTTCTACATAAACAGAGAAAATTCAGACACCTCAAATTCAACAGTCCCAACTAAACTCATCTCTTGGCTCCCACTTTCCCACCACACATCCCCTCCCTAAGAAAACCTCAAACCTAGTTTAGTCTATTGGGTTCTTATTTCAAGTCCCCCCATCTGAGTGAGATACGTTCCAAGACCCCACTGGAGGCCTGAAGCCATAGACAGTACTGAAACCTATTTTTTCCCTATACATACACACCTATGATAAAGTTTAATTTATATATTAGGCACAGTAAGATTAACAATAATAACCATTACTGTTATAATAGAACCATTATAACATACTGTAACAAAAGTTATATCTATGTGGCATTATTAAGTTAAATAAGGATCACCTGAAAACAAGCACTGTGATTACACAACAGTTAGTCTGATAACTGAGACAGCTACTGAGTGAGTAAGGAGCAGGCAGCGCATACTGTGTGGATATGCTAGTCAAAGGGATAATTCATGTCCTGGACAGGACTGAGCAGACAGTGTGAGATTTCATCACACTACTCAGAACAGCGCACAATTTAAAACTTATGAACTGTTTATTTTTAAAAGTTGGTACTTAATATTTTCGGAATGAGGGTGACCACAGGTAACTGATTCCTCTAAAGAGAAAGGGAGTTTACTGTACCACTAACCATGTACCCTGTGACCCAAACGAAACAAAGGAGCTGTCTATTTTAGCTCTTAAGTAACACTCAATCTATAAACTTCTTTCCATCTTTATTCTCCCCCAGGAGGGAATAAACTCTCCAAACTGATCTCCTCGATTCCAGGTTTCTCTTCTCAATTCCCTTATTCCCCACACCAATTTGTGCACCACTGTAACCAGGGGGAACTTTCCAAAACGCAAGTCTGATCATGACATCTTCCAACTTAAAGGAATTCAATGGCATCCCAATGCCTTTAGAAAAAAGGTAAAATCACTAGGTGGCTTAAAGTCCTTCTGATCTGGCACTTGCTTACTTCTCCAGCTTCATTTCCATTAAATCCTCTTCTTACATTATGTTAATGAGCACTAAATTTACTTCATTTCCTCCAAAAGCCAGGCTCTCCTTTTATCTCTGCACCTCAAGTTAACTTATGCTCCTCTTTAACTTGTATCTTAAATGTCTCTCTCACTGGAAATCTTTTCCTGACTCCTCAATTCTGTAATACCTTCCCCTCTTATGCACTCTTTCAGCACCTCACCATACAACAATCACAGGGCACTGTACCTGCTTGTTCACTTGTGTGTTAGCTCTGTGAAGGCAGAACTGTCTCATTCACTATGTTATTCATAGGACCTAGCATAGTGGGTTTTCAAATAATGAACAAAAGAATATGTAAGTGAACAAGTAAGTTCTCAATCTTGGTTTTCAACCAAAGAGCAGATTTAATGAAGTTAAAAACTTCAAATCCAAGAGATCCTAATTTCTGTCATCATTCTGAAGAAAAACATAATAACCCCAAGTACCATGACAATTATATCCTGCCTTAATTATATGCAGTGTGTCATTATTAGTGTCATTAATAGACACCAGTCATTAGAAAAGCATGACCCAAATTTTTACCCATCTTATCTGGTATGAGAGAGCATCAGGAGATAAAAACTCCTGACTGGGATGCTGATTTTGTTTTAAATCCAATTCTAAGTATTCTCTTCTGGGGGCTTCTCTGGCATTATCAATATTTAGATAAGTAAATAAAAGAGTAAGTAAATAAAAAAGTAAATTAAAAAAAGAAGGGCTAAGGGGGAAAAGCTGAAACAACTATAATAGCATAATCAATAAAGTATAATTGAAAAGTTAAAATTATAAAAGGTTAATAGTGCTGTCTAAAGGCTTAAAAAAAATCCCCAAGTGATGGCCAACGTGGACCAGGGATTTTTATAATTCCCCAAATAATTCCACCAAAACAGGCAAGCATCGAAAAACAAACTCACTGATGCAGAAGCTGCAATGCTGAGAAGGACCAGACATGGATGGAATGCAGTGAGAGTGAGGACTTCTGAAGCAAAGGTGTATAAAGTGAAGAGTGTGCATTCCATCTAAAGTACCTCTCAGTTCCTGCTGAGTTTGGCCATATAAAAACACAGGCCCAACATTGCCAACTCTGATTTTTAAGAAGTTGCTAAGCACTGAAATTTCAACAAAAGCTCCCATTTTTTTATATTTTGGCAATAAATTTTTAAAAATTTTAAACAATGTCCAAGACACCGGCGTGCAACCTCTGGTCTAACACTGTTACAGCGAAATACAGCTTTTAACTTCTTTGGCATAAGTAATCTATGTTGCCAAAAACAAGGATGGGAACTCAAAAAACAAGAAAAATATTCCATGTTCAAAAAGTACCTTGTTCACTCCAGCAAGAAGAACAAGTCTTATTATGAAAAGTGAGCATCTGAAATAATGATAATGCTTTCTACAGAGAAGTTCAGAATATCATGGTTAGTGTTGTTAACTAAATAAATTCAATTCATTTGTTTCTTATTCAAGGAAAAATTCCCATTTCTATCGCCCTGGCTGGTGTGGCTCAGTGGATTGAGTGCTGGCCTGCAAACCAAAGGGTTGCTGGTTTGATTCCCAGTCAGGGCACATGCCTGGGTCGGAGGCCAGGTCCCCGGTTAGGGGTGCATGAAAGGCAACCACACACTGATGTTGATGTTTCTCTCCCTCCATCCCCCTCTAAAAAAATAAATAAATAAAATCTTTAAAAAGAAAAAGAAAATTCCTGCTTCTCAATTTCAAACCCAAATTAGAATAATTTAATGTATTATTCTAAGGAAATGAGCAGCATTATTAGATAATGCAAAATTTCTATGAAGAACAGATGGGTATACATAAAGGAAAAGGACTATGATATACAATATAAATGACCAGAAGTCCATGGGCTGATGATGAATATAGTTGCTCCTGATAGAGAACTAGGTTAAGTCCCAGACACTGCAAATTTCATTTTAAAGCACCTAGAGAAAGACTTAACACTAATATTATTAAGTTTCCCCAATGTCAAATGATCATATCATTTAACTTTCCTTGAACAAGCAAGGAAGTCAATAGGGTGAGGAGCAAGGAGGGGACCTGAGGTTGTAACGAAGTCCATAAAGCCTGAATTCCCTTTATGGATTTCCCACTAAACTTACTGATAAACCACACAAGGCCTCACAAGAGTGCCTGCTGGGCTCTAATCAAATGTCATGTTATACCCCTGGCTGGTGTAGCTCAGTGAACTGAGTGAGGACCTGCAAAGCAAAGGGTCGCTGGCTGGAACTCCCAGTCAGGGCACATGCCTGAGTTGCCAGCCAGGTCCCCTCTGGGGAGTACACGAGAGGCAAGCACACAGTGATGTTTCTCTCCCTCTCTTTCTCCCTGCCTTCCTCTCTCTCTCTAAAAAAAAAAAAAAAAAAAAAAAAGTATTTTTAAAACCTTGTTGTATTTCATTATATGTATTTTAATTCTTTTTTTCTAAATTCAATTACTTTAAGTAGTAAATATCTTCCACCTTCTGAAATCCCTATGCTATAACATGTTTTCTTCTTGTGGAGCATAAGTTAAGGCCTTATACCATGAATGTTCCCATATTCAGGTTTCTCTTGGTTAGTTTTAGCTACAAAGAAATCTTTTGAGTGTCTACTGCATACTAGGTACTATACAAGACACTTCATCTGTGTTATCTTATTTAGTAACTATACTTTGGGATTGACATTATTATTCTCACTTTACCCATGGGAGAAATAAAGTTCAGAAATGTTAAGTATTAATAATTAGCCTAACACTACCACAGCTAAGAAATAGCAGAGAAAGAATTAAAACTCAGATTTGCTTGATTCCAAAGCTCTTACCCACATCATGTCATGTCTCATCATATCACATCACACCTCACCTCAATCAACACGAATGAAAACATCTGTACTTCAGTTTTGTTAGTTTTATTGTTTTAAGATACAGACTTCAATAAATGACAGTATTACACTTCATCAAAGAGCTCATTCCTAGAAATACCTGGTTTTCTCTAACTCAGGGTAAGCCTAGAGATCACAATATTATTTCCATCTTTGGAATGATACTTCCAGAAGAGTTAATACAAAAATTCAGATTATTGGTTTATTTTACAAGAATTACTTGTTAGGACAATCTACAAAGAAAATGAACATGTATTTCAAATATTTCTATTATTTCAGAACACACCCTGTGTGAGAATGGTAAACCCACATAGGCTAATAGGAAAAGTGTATTTCTGTACCTAGTAAGAGGGTATTTTTCCCCCTACTGAAATGATTTTAAAAAAACAGTAACTTTCACTTGGCAGGTTTTTATTCTCTAACTCAAGAAAAATAATAAAACTGTCATGATGAAGCCAGTATCAAAGATGCCACAAACACCTCTCATTGGTATAAAGAGTCACGAAGGTTTCTGAATCCTCATTTTCTTACAATCATTTTTTAAATTTTAAAATAAGGGCTTTGATAACTGCAGTTTGGAAATACAGGACAGTCAGCACAACGGGCTTCAGAAAACCAACAAGCAGCCGTGGTGACAGTCCCAAATAATTACTGGATTGAGATCTCTCCACTGCCTCATCCCTTCCTACCTTCCAAAGAACAATGTGTCCCCTTTATAAATATTTACTTTGTAACTGAGGATTTGACTTGGTAAGCTTTAAAGTAACTCTTCACTTAATTTTTTAAAAAAACACCCTATCACAAACTTAGTAGTAGAATCCCTCCAATTTCTGATGGCAGAAATTAAAATTTCAACATTCTGTATCAATCAAAGGAATACTAGAATGCCACACAAACTACATTCTGATTTGAGGTCCTCCAATGGAGAAAGTCAACTTATTCCTACTGTTTCATGTCTTGTTTTAGTTACTTCATTTCCAACACTTATACAGAAACAAAAGAATAACTAAAAGACCTAATGTCTGTAAGCTCCTTCAATATAGGAACAAATCTTTGTCACTGTACTCCAGTACCAATACTGGGCCTAACACACATTAGGACTAACTCAACAAACTTACGATGCATGAATGAATAATTTGACATATACATATAAATTATGTATACATGAATGAATAGTTCATATATACACCTATCACTAAACTAATTGATTGGGGCTATTTTTTTATCTGTCTGCCCACTAGACTGCGGAACTCTATGGAACCAGGGACTGCTGTCTTATGTACCTACACCATCAAGCACAGTGTCCAAACCAGAGTAGTGAATAAATGTTTAACTGAACTATTTACAATTAACTAAAATTTACCTAGCAAGCACTCTCAATTAACTAGATCCTATCCCTTTATTTCACTCCTTATTCTAATCACAAAAAATTCATGAAACAAGATCACAATATACACAAAACCCACAACCCACACTCTATATATCCTTTCTTTCTTCTTTGTTTTAAGGCCAGGAAATCTACTAAACTCAGCATAAATGCAACCAGCACTCAATACTTACCTATATCACTGAATATGCTCAAAATTTTTCTACAGAGCAAAAGATTTATAATGTTCACAGATTCTATCATCAGAGAAAGAGCTCACTCTATTACTTCCAGTAAAAGGGGTATCAGTAGTATATTTTTAAATGACCAAGAAACAAAAGAACCATCATATAACTAGTCTAGTTCTCTCAATATACTATAAGCCTCTTAAGGGCAAAAACCCAATGCTTCTTAATCATGCCCCACAGTACCACAAAATACCTTAAGTATAGTCAGAGTTAAAATAAAACAAGTTTTGAGAAGTTTTCATAATCAATTAAAGAGAAGTTAATTCTGTTGTTTAAATCCAGGTATTCTATGTTCTTCTAATGGATTAAATTTTAAAAAATGTGTATTTTAAGAGTTTTAAAAGAAGTGTTATAATAAATTATAAAAGCCCTGGCTGGCATAGCTCAGTGGATTGAGTGTGGGCCTGGGAACCAAGGGGTCGCCAGTTTGATTCCCGGTTGGGGCACATGCCTGGATTGCAGGCCTAATACCAGGAGCTCGAGGCGACCACACATTGATGTTTCTCTCCCTCTCTTTCTCCTTCTCTTCCCCTCTGTCTAAAAATGAATAAATAAAATCTTTAAAAATAATAATAAATAAATAAATTATAAAAGCACAGGTTTCAGAATTTATATAACCCAGCTGTTCAGTTAAAACAATAAATCAATCAGTGGTTAATTCCCTACTTTTAATCCTTTCTCTGTTGAATAACTAATTAAAATGATTATGTCCCTTACTCAATCACTACTACATTAAATCAAGATTAATACTTACATGTCACCATAATAGTAATTTAAAACTTCTTCTTACATTCAAAGTTTAAAACAGGTGAAATTATTAGCAATTATTACAAATATACATATTGCTCATCTTCTATGCTTTTTAGGGCAAGAGCAAATAATCTACATTCTTCCTTTATAAAAGCTCTGCTTTCACAGGAAATTGGATTTTGAATAGTTTTTATCCAGGTTTTAAAAGAAAGGTTGGACAAGTCCTCCTTCTGACCAGCGTCAAGGAAAATACAAAAGCTGGTTGACATATGTTTCAGCCTGTACTTAGAACAAAAGTAAGAGGCCATTTGTATTTGAACAGAAAGATTTGTTCAACTGTAAAGGAAATATCTTGTTTTCCTGATTAATACTGTATCTCAAACTAGACAGACATAAATATTTTCAATAGTATAGAAGGTATCAGACAAAAAATAAAATAAAAACAAATGTTCTTGTCTTGTAGAGTTGATGAAAAATTTTGTGTGGCTAATGAATAGGACAAATAAACTATCTCCTTCATTTTGTGGATGTGCAAAGGGCATTTTTTTAAAAAGTCTAAAGCATATTGCTATACAATCTTTCACTTAAAGATATTTCTATACAGAAGTCTACTGAATAGCTGGCCACTAAGTAATGTTTATAGTACATACACCTTAACTAATGCTTAAAAAATATTTTTTTCAAGACAAAGAGAGGTTGAAAAAATAATTGATATAGATATAACTAGAAAACATCTGTAACCAATTAAAACCAATTAAAAGTTAAGGAGGAACTTTTACTTACATGTTAATGAAGGCACATAACTGACTTCAGTCCTATGGTAAATCCTCTAATCAAGGAATCCAAAATATTTAATTGGCAACATTATCAACAAAATTTGGAACTCAGACTGTCTGGACAAAATTAAAATTTTCATATATATGTTATATATTTGCTTTTTCCCTGATTATACAAACAAATGCTTATTAGCAAAGACAATCAGAAATCACAGAAAAATATGACACAAAAACTTAAAAGTAAAACCTCACCCTCAAAGAAGACTGCTAAGTTTGTTCCCAATCATATATTAACATTTTTGTTTTTTTTGCTGTGATGTATATATGTAAACTATACATAATATTTATCATTTAACTACATATTGGGTTGGCAAAAAAACCTGTATGGTTTTTTCCATAAAATAAATGACGCAGTTTTCAAATTTACCAATAACTTTATTGATTTGGATATTGTGAGGATGCTAGATATCGAATGAAGTTAAAGACAACTAAGTGCTACTAGAGCCATCTAGAGCATCTTTTTGTTCAGTCCCTCCACCCCCAGCCTCCCCTTCCCACTAGCTGTCATCTGTTCTGTATCTATGAGTCTGTTATGAGTGTCTCTGTTTTGTTAGTTTGTAAACTCTGAATCTCTTAAACAGCTCTTTCACCCTCCCCTTAGGCCCTTGTAACCTCTACTCTACTTTGTCTCTTTGAATTTGTCTATTCTAAGTAACTAATATAAGTGGAATCATAGAATATTTGTCCTTTTATGTCTGATTTATTTCACAAAGCATAATGTTTTCTAAGCCCATCCACGTAAAGCATGTTCAAAATTTCCTTCCTTTCAAAGGCTGAATAATATTCCATTGTATGCATACACTACATTTGTTTATCCATTCATCTGTCAATGGATACTTGGTTTATCTGCACCTTTGGCTACTATAAATAGTGCTGCTATGAACAATAATGTACAAATATCTCTTCAAGACTGATCTCAATTCTTTTCAATGTACACCTAGGAATAGAATTGCTGGGACATATGGTAGTTCTATGTTTAACTTTCGAGAAACCACCAACCAGATTTTCACAACAGGTGTGCTATTTTACTTTATTTTTAATATTTATTTATTATATTTTAAATATATATTTTATTGATTATGCTATTACAGTTGTCCCATTCCCCCCTCTATTCCCCTCTGCCCTGCATCCCACTCCCACACACATTCCCCCCCCTTAGTTCATATCCATGGGTCATATATATAAGTTCTTCACCTTCTCCATTTCCTATACTATTTTTAACCTCCCCCTGTCTATTTTGTACCTAACGTTTATGCTTATTCCCCCTAACTTTTCTCCCACTCCCTCCCTCCCCCTCCCCACTGATAACCCTCCATGTGATCTCCATTTCTGTGATTCTCTTCCTGTTCTACTTGTTTGCTTAGTTTGTTTTCGTTTTTCTTTTAGGTTCAGTTGTTGATAGTTGTGAGTTTGTTGTCATTTTACTGTTCATATTTTTTATCATCTTATCTTTAGAAGTGTTTTAAAATCCTCACCAGAGTATATGCTTTAAAAAATATATATTTTAGAGTGAGAGGAAAGGAAAGAGAGAGAAACGTTGATTGGTTGCTTCATATATATATGCCCTGACCGGGGAACTGAACCCTCAACCCAGGCATGTGCCCTGACCAGGAATCAAACCAGCAACCTTTCAGTTTGTGGAACAGTGCCCAACCAACTGAGCCACACAAGCTAGGGCTAATTATTGTATTTCTTTGTTTCTTCATTTTGTCTAATTATTTTGGACAATCCCTCATTACTGAGTCATACTTTCAATTCTCCCATTTGTTTTTTCAGATATATTAAGTACCTTTATTTATATTTTATTTTTCAATTATAGTTTATATTCAATAGCATGCTTATTTTTATATTCGGTATCCAGTAAGGACAATACCTGAAGTCTCTGTGGGTCTGATTTGGGTGTGTGTTTTGCTAACGGTGACCTATTTCCTCATGGGCTTTATGCTTTTTTACAAGGAGGTCATGCTCTATGAAATATTATCTTTGGTAATTCTCTAAGCCTTTGAGAGGATATTCCTACAGAAAAGATTTGGATTCACTTCTCTGTCTTTGCCTGGGCACACTACCAAGCCATAAACTCACAAGTCTCAGCTTAGAGATTTTATTTGGAACATGAAGGTAGTAGGGTCCCAAAACTCTATGCAGCATGTTTATAATTATAAATACTCAGGGAAAACTTTCTCCCCCCCATTCATGGCCAAGGCTCAGAAGGATATAAGTTTTCAGACTGTTTCTTTGGCTAGGGTAATTTTTTCTTTCTGCTTTTTCCTTTTTTGGTGGGTACATAACCTGCTGTGAGTTCTGATTTTAGGAAGGTGCATCTCTGGCCTGACTCCCTATAATGCATGGCTTCTACTCTTTGTCTCCTGAGTCCCATGCACACCTCTTAAAAACCAAAAATACAAGTCATCTGTAACCAGCAGATGCCCATAGGGCAGCAGCCATTAGGTACTTACGAACCTTTCTGAATTTGATCTCATTTTTTTCACCTTACTTTTTGCCAACTCAGGGTGATTTTTTAAACTTTAAAAAATAAAAATAAATAAATCCAGCTCTAACTGGTGTGGCTCAGTGGGTTGGGCATCATCCTGTGGACGGAAAGGTTGCAGATTTGATTCGTGGTCAACACATATGCCTGGGTTACAGGCAGGGCCCAGGCTGGAGACGTGCAAGAGGCAACCAAGCAATGTTTTTCTCACACATTGATGTTTCTCTCCCTTTCTCCTTCCTTTCCCCCCCTCTCTAAAAATAAATAAATAAAAATTTTAAAAATAAATCAATTTATTATTTTCAGGTATTTAATAATAGAAATACTTTTTTTCTTTTAAAGATAGGTTCCCATACCACTGGAAATGAAGTAAAGATAGACACCTATTCTTAAATGATAATAAGTTTAAGATAGTGTTACATCAAAGGTTCTGAAATTATACTTTCCTTGTACATTTCATTTCCTTATTCTTCTCCTCCTTCACCCCTTCCAAGTTCCTTTCTAAGGAGTGTCCTTTGTCAAATAACTATAAGGAAGTACGGCTGACCCTTTGAACAACACGGGTTTGAACTGCGTGAGTCCGCGTATATGTAAATATTTTTCAATAAATAATGAAAATATATTTCTCTTCCTCATAATGCTCTGAGTAACATTTTCTCTTCTCTAGCTTACTTTATTGTAAGAATACAGCATATAATACATATAACACATATGTACTCATCAACTGGTTAGATTATTGGTGAGGCTCCTGGTCAAGAGTAAGCTATTAAGTTACGTTTTTAGGGAAACAAAATTACAGGTATATTTTATAATAAAATCTGATGCAGTTCCAATATCACAATCTGCCAATAAAGGCAATCAGGCTGAAATCGCTAACTAATAAATTACTACTGTATCAATGCACCTGCTCTGTAAAGAAGGAAGGTAGGACTGTTTCACAGCTCCAAGGTGGGGAAAACATATGGACTCACAAAAGATTCAATGGTAAAGCAATGGAAAGAGAATCTGGGGATAGTAACCTTTGATTATGTCTCAATTTCTTTACTGGTGAAATAAGAATGACCACTAAGGAAAAACAACAAAACTGAAGTAGAGGTGGGGCAGCCCACCAAGAGTATTCTTTCCCCTTGTCCCTGTTCTTCCTGTAAAAAGCTTCAAAGCAGTAGGAGGAAGTATATAGGTAAGGAAAGTGAGTAGACAAAAGACAACCATAATCTGTAAAGGGCCCTTTCCTCATAGCCACACAGAGGGCCAAGGAGTTCAGAGTTTCTCCTGTTCTTGCACCTCCACACCAAGCAAACAGAATCTTGAGAAGAATTTGAATGTGTTCTGGCTTGTTTGACAGTTTATCTTTACTACAATTGCAGACAGACCCAGAAATTTCTCCTTCCATTCCTGTGACTCCATACTGAATTCACAATAATCCATTAAGTCTCCAGTCTATGTGCATAGTAGTATTCTCTGACTGGCAAATAGCCCCTCAATTGAAAACCTAGTGAATACACTAAAAAAGATGTTGGAGAGAAGTACAGAAGGAAATAGCCTCCCGCCACTCCAAGGAGAAGAATTACTGCTAACTTTGTATTTAAAACCATTACACTAAGAGACATACATATCAGTTTCAATTTGAAATACTAAAAGCAATGACTAAGAAGGGTGTTTCTTTTTTAAAGCCAAAAACAGCACAATAGAAAAAGAAACAATTGTAAGCTCACTACAAAGAAAAAAAACCCACCCAAAAGTCTGTATTTTAGCAATGCTTTGTGAAGCATTAATTAAAACAAAACCTTCTCTAGTAGTTTGCTCAGAAATCAAACACACACACCACAGGATTCTCATAAGCCAGGACCCAATTCAGTTATCAAGACAGTATAGTGAAACACAAAATTGCGTACATTTGGCTTCATAAAAGTCCATGTCTAAAACAATGCTTTATAATTCTAGAAAAGAAAAATTCTGTTACTCAAAAGATATCTGGGTTTCTTATGCCCCTTTTTCTTTTATATCACTTGTTAATAATCATGTATCAGTGACATGAACTTTTCACTCTTAAAGACTAAATGACAATATCTGGTATTTACAAAATTCCTAGGGAAAATGTGACATTACAATAGAAAATGAAAAATTTCCTTTTAATGAATATTCTGAGAATAAAATCATTAGTATATTAGCCTTTGGATTAATCATTTTCTCTTCCCCAACTATCACTCACACCTACCTAAACATTCTGCTCTTTTCCACAATTAGCCTTTACCTTGTCAAATCTAATCTATCATGCTTCTACCAACCACAATTGTCTAACCCAAAACTTATGAAAAATGTATATGTGGGTAAATATGTCAAACTATACTTGTGCATAGGTGTAAACATCTTTAAGTATGATAATCTTTTATTAGTCTAATCATTAGAATATTATCTCTTGAATAGATAAATTTACTAAATTGAACTTTAAACTCTTTTTTTAAAATTTATTGTAATTGTTGTTCTTGTACAGTTTTCTGTCTTTTACTCCCATCCCAGCCCACCGGAACTTTAAACTCTTAAATCCTAACACTAAAATATACTTTTATACTTAAGTAGAAGCCACTGTAAAAATAACTTAAGCAATGGTCCTAATCAATATAGTAAGAAAAAGGAATGAGCTATAAATATAAAAAAGGAAAAGATAATTTTAGAGCATATTCTCACAAATGGACTCTTAGGCAACCAAATACATGACATTATGTGAATTTAACCTTTTTTGATGACTAGGAACAACCAGTGTATATTCCTATAAAAAATTATGTCATTTAGCTCTAATGAGTGTATGATTCCAAATGTCACTATACTAAATAGCCTCAGGTTGCTATATTTTTATAGTAGTTTTAAGGCTACATTTTTTTCTTATGTATTAAAAGTCACTTCTTATATAACTGGTGTCTTTGGCTCTAGCAACACCTTCCTTCCCTGGTTTGTAATCTGTCTTCTTTAACCTGCTACGAGCTATAACTAAAGCCGTTAGTAAAGTTAGGTGACGTAGTAAAGTCAGGTGACTATGCTCCTGGAAGCTTCAGACATATACTCTTAAGTGCATGAGTTTTATTTAGGACTCACACTTTTATTTATTTTTAATATATTTTTATTTCTTATTATAATTTATTGAATTTACTGGGGTGACATAGGTTAATAAAATTATCTAGGTTTCAGATATACAATTCTATAATATTTCTTCTGTGTATTGTGTTGTTTGTAATAGGTGATCAGAACTCAGGCTGCCCTGGAATAGAGGAAAAACCCCTACTAACTTGGTTGGGGGAAGGGGAAGCAGAGCACGGCCATTAAGAGTTACATTGCATATCTAAGGAAATTGGTCAAGGTTTTAGAAATATTAAGTAGCTGTGCCTGCCAGGTGGTAGCTGGAAGGGCTCCCTATGCCTGTGAGAAATGCTTGGAGGCAGCTCCTGTGTCACAGGACCACAACTGCCCCAACTAACAAAGGGCAGGAGATTTGGGGAATGCCAAAAATAATCGTGTGGGAGGAGATGGAAATGGGGTTACGGAGAAAGATCCACACTGGGACTTAAACTCAAGTGTGAAGCAGCCAGGCTCTCTGGACCATGCTGCTTGGGAAGAAGAAGCCTCTTGACCATGTAGCTGCCGTGCATGCAGGGCCTTAGCCACACAGTTTGAAAGGGTGTAGGACTCACGATGGCCCACTACGAGGAGGGGCCACATGGTTTTGGATTAAGAACAGGAGCCTAGCCAAGCACAGACAACTGAAAGAAGCCAGAATACAGAAGGGAATCTGCCCAGCTAAGCTACAGATTTCTATTTCTTTTCCTGAGAGACAGTACCCTTGACTGGCCTGGTTGGCAAGGGGAGGCAGGACTGTGTGATTATGTGTGTTTTTTTTGTTTCTAAAGGGAGTGGGATTTAACAGCAGAATTCCCCCATTGTTCTAAATCTAACTTTTGGATAAATAGTTCCCTTCCTTTTCATAAGACTCTGGCACTGGGAGTCATGATTTTTTTGGCGGCGGGCAATAGAACCCAGAGTGTTTGTTTCATGTTCACCACCCCAAGTTCAGTCTCTTTCTATCGCCATTTACCTCCTCTATACCCTTTTCTACCTCTCCCCACCTGGTAATTACCAAACTGTTGTCTGTGTCTATGAGTTTTGGGTTTTTTCCCCTTAATCCCTTCACCTTCTTCACCTAGTTCCACAACTCCCCTCCCCTCAGAGAGATGTCAGTCTGTTCTCTATCCAAGAGGACTCAGACTGTTAGAATACAAACTTCCTAGCCTACACATGAGTTTGCAGCTGGGTATATATGAAGTTTTTAGGGAAATAAATCTACAAGAGATCCTATGGGTGTATGTAAATCTATGACTAAATAAAGAAACGTCACTTCATTTCCTAATTAGGGCAAAGAGAGCAGATCCAGGAGCAGCGGGTAAAAACACATGACTTCTGTACTGAAAATGATCAGTGCTCTTTAATTCCTAAGAAATTGCTTTACACTTTAGAAAGGGCACACGAGTTTTAAGATCAGCGCAATAATATCTTTCTTAACTAATAAATTGTAATAATTTAAAAATATTTTTTAAATGCTATTTTATCTGTTCAAATACAAACAATAAACCAAGTTAATAAAAACATAATTTTCTACTTAGGAGTCTATTCACATTCTTAATACAAATAAATAGAAAGAGTCTATAATTATAATGTCAAATATAAAGGCCTCTAAAGCAATTTGTTGTTAGGTGAACCACTGCCTCTATTATTCTGATTCCACCAATAATTTTCTTACCAACCATCTTTTCCATAGATGTTTTCACACATGGCTACGCAGCCATAACCTAACAACCTTCAGTGCCACGTAACAGTTGTACCACATCAGAACTCACAGTGGGCTCATCAGCACACTTGACCAGTCTGACACATATGACGATGCAAACTAGAAAAAGCGGGTCCTTTGCAAATTTAATTGCCATATAACATGTCAGGAATTAATACAATCTGATATGGCTCCAACTGTACAAATTTGTTTTTACCTAAATTTTATATAATTTTACTTTCTTGTTGCCAAATGTATAACATCCAAAGGCCACATAGCACTGTTTCATATTATATATATGAAATATACATTAAAGATGTTATATAAAAATAACATTTCTTGTGGGGGGGTGGAGGGGAATGAAGGGGGAATGGGACAACTGTAATAGCATAATCAATAAAATATATTTTAAAAAATTTCTTAATCTACAACACTAGTAAAGATGAAAGAAAACCGTGGATGCCCAATGTTAGCCAAACCCAGGAAAGTACATTCTCATGCTTTGATAAGAGGTCTATACCAGCTCTCTGGAACATTCCCTGGTAATACTGAGTAATTCAGCCTTAAGGAATAAATAGTAATGTTCATCTATTTTATCCTAAGGAAATAAGTTTCCTAAAGAAGTAATCAAAATTATTATTCAGGATTTATAGCAGTATCTGAAATTAAAAAAAAACCAACAGAGGTATAGTTAAATAATTTATCTTATATAGCCATTTACTAATTATCTGATACGAAATATTTCCTCAATTTTAAGTTAAAAAAAAAGGATACTCAGCTGTACAATTTAGAGTTATTTGAAATTTACTTTAGTCCTGAGTAGTATGGCTTAGCTGGGCATCATCCCACAAAGTGAAAGGTCATCAGTTTGATTCCCAGTCATGGCATATTCCTGGGTTACATGTAGGTTTGGTCCCTAGTTGGGGCACCTACAAGAGGTAACCAATCAATGTTTCTCTCTTGTATTGATGTTTCTCTCCCTTCTCTTTCTCCCTCCCCTCCCCTCTCTCTAAAAATGTAAATAAATAAGTTCTAAAAAAATTTTATTTTAAAAATAAGTGTAGCTCATAAAATAATAGAACAAATTGGAAATAATGATAGAACAAATTGCTAATAATGGTTACTCTCTATGAAGCATTATATGTGGTTTTATTTTGTGCTTTATAACTTTCCTATGTTCAAATTTTTTTATAATACTCATATATGAAATAATCACATAAATTATTTGAAAAAGAAATCAAACTAAACACTTTCTCCATATCCTCAAAACAGTGACAAAACACAGATAATACTATGAAAAAACACTTTTTAAATAGGAAAAGAATGAACAGTATAAAGTAGACTGGCTGGTATAGTTCAGTGGATGAGCGCGGACTGCAAACCAAAGGATTCCTGGTTCGATTCCCAGTCAGGGCACATGCCTGGGTTGCAGGCCAGGTCCCCAGTAGGGGGCATGTAGGAGGCAACCACACATTGATGTTTCTCTCCCTTTCTTTCTCCTTCCCTTCTCTCTCTAAAAAAATAAATAAATAAAATCTTTTAAAAAAGTCTTCATTTGCTTATATGTTTAAAAAAAGTACAAAGTACATTTTATAACAAGAGAATTGAAAATACATAAATAATAGTATATATAAAGAAATATGATTTAAATACACAGCAAACTGTCAAATTTCTACATGGAAATAAATTTACAAGCATTTAAACTTTGTTAAAAATTTGCAAAATGCTGAAAATTTTCATAGCATAAATAAACTGCTTACAATAAAGAAAGTCTGACTTCCCAGCCAAGATGGAGGCGTAGGCAGACACACTGTGCCTCCTCTCACAACCAAAATTAAGGACAACAAAGATTTAGAAACAAGAAAACAACCAGAACTCAGAAAATTGAACTGTTCAGAAGTCCAACAACTATTCATCCAGACCGGTAAGAGGGGCAGAGACACAGCAGGAAAGAGTGGAGGTTCGGACCAGGCATGTAGGCAACAGCGGCTGACAGACCCCGGGCACGGGGTGGCAGCTGTGCAGACCCAGTGAGGCCGCGCAGGGTGGCTGGCTGACCAGGGGGTTCCACATTCACACACGGATAATCTAGGCAGAGGGGAAGCAGAAAAGGGGACTGGAATCCGGGAGGGAGCAGAGCAAGCGCCATTGTTTCCTCTCGGACCCCACCCCCACATACAGCGTCACTACCCAGTGTCACTACCCAGTGACTAGGCTGCCCCGCCCTGGGGAACACCTAAGGCTCCACCCCTCACTACGTAACAGCCGCAACTAGACCAAAAAAAAGCCCAGAAACAAAAATGGCTCAAACCGGAGAACAAATCAGAGCCCCAGAGCCAATTTATCTAAGCGATGAAGAGATAGCCAACCTATCAGATGCACAATTCAAACCCTTGGTGATCAGGATGCTCACAGAATTGGCTGATTTTGGTCACAAATTAGATGAACAAATGAAGGCTACAATAAGTGAAATGAAGAAAAACGCATGGGGAACCAACAGAGATGGGAGGAAAACTGGGACTCAAATCAATGGAGTGGACCAGAAGGAAGAAAGAAACAACCAAACAGAAAACAAGGAAGAAACAAGAGTTCAAAAAAATGAGGAGAGGCTTAGGAACCTCCAGGACATCTTTAAACATCCCAACATTCAAATTATAGGGGTACCAGAAGGGGAAGAGGAAGAGCAACCAGTGGAAAACTTATTTGAACAAATAATAAAGGAGAACTTTCCCAATCTGGCAAAGGAAATAGACTTCCAGGAAGTCCAGGAAACTCAGAGTCCCAAGGAAGTTGGAACCGAGAAGGAACACACCAAGGCACATTATAATTACATTAGCCAAGATTAAAATGGAGAGAATTCTAGAAGCAGCAAGGGATAAGGAGACAGTTACCTACAAAGGAGTTCCCATCAGACTGTCAGCTGATTTCTCAAAAAAGAGACCTTACAGGCAAGAAGGGGCTGGAAAGAAGTATTCCAAGTTATAAAAGTCAAAGACCTACATCCAAGATTGCTTTATCATCCAGTGAAGCTGTCATTTAGAATGGAAGGGAAGATAAAGTGCTTCTCAGATAAGGTCAAGTTAAAGGAGTTCATCATCACCAAGCCCTTATTATATGAAATGTTAAAGGGACTTATCTAAGAAAAAGAAGATAAAAAATATGAACATAAAAAGACAGCAAATTCACAGGTATTAACAACCAGACCTAAAACAAAAGCCAACTAAGCAAACCACTACAACAGGAGCAGAAACACAGAAATGGGGATCACATGGAGGGTTAGCAATAGGGGAGTGGGAAGAAGAGAGGGGGGACAAGGTACAGAGAACAAGTAGCACAGACAGTAGGTAGAAAATAGACAGGGGGAGGGCAAGAATAGTGTGGGAAATGTAGAAGTGAAAGAACTTATGACACATGGACATGAACTAAAGGGGGGAATGTGGGTGGGAGGGGGTTTGTAGAGTGGAGGGGAATGAAGGGGGAAAATGGGACAAATGTAATAGCATAATCAATAAAATATAATTAAAAAATTAAAATAAATAAACACATTTAAAAAAAAGAAAGTCTTACTAATACTATTTAAATGAAAAATGACATTTGCAAGGAAACATTAACCCAAGAATTTAATGAAACTATAGTGACAAAACAAGTAGTTATTGGTTAAAAGTACATATAATGTCAAATTTAATAACACTTTACCTTTTGTATTTTATTGTATTACAATTAAATTACATTGGATTTAGGGTGTTATAAAACTCACAAACATAGTATGGTAAAGTTACACATCTTGTAATCCTTGAAAAATTTATAAATTAAGTTTCACAGTGACGTGCTTCCAGTAGAGGTCTTTGATGATTTAAAAACCCAAACTTCTGTACACAGCATGTTACTTCTTGCTGGGGACACAGAGTAGTCATTCTCAGGTGAAAGAGAGGTCTGAACTCTTGTCACTCTAATCCAAGACAAAATTAAATTCTTCCAACCCTGTAATCTGTCATCCTGAACTCAAGGTTGCATAACAATATGGAAAATCAATGTAATTTTAATATAAAATTGAGTAGACTCAAAATTTAGCTCCTCCACATAAAAAATTTGATGATTCTGAATAACCAACTAAAAACCTTAATATACTTTAATACCAAAAGAAAACCAATACAGGAAAGCCAAAAGCCACACACTCTTGTGAACAGGGAAGAACATCTCATGTTGAGGAACTGAATGTAAAAATTGAACCAAGGCCTCAAAATTCTAAATTCTATTCATAGATAAGCCAGTGACCCAAGTTAATACTTATCTCAATGTTCTCAACCATAAATTGAGACTAATTAAAAATAAATCATAAAATATTTTGGGAAAAAAAGAATTAAAACAAATTTTTTAGCCAAAGAAAAAGAATTCATTTTCTTAATCTGGTCTACACAGAGACAAGTGTCAGTGGCCCTGAAATCAGTACTGGTAAGTGCAGCAATGTAGAAAGATTTAAATTATATTTAGTAGTGATAGATGGTATTTTAATACCAAGGATGGTAAACCTTAGTTTAATCATAGCTAAGCAAATAAATAGGTTTATGCTGTCAGTACCATCCTAACAAGGATACAGCACAGCCTTACCTACAAAATGATTAAGAGTATGCAGTTCAAGAAAAAAAGATAATGGTTAACTATAAAATATAAAATGTTATTAATTTACTATTTATTGGCATATACTAAAATATATTAAATAAAATGTTCATTTATATTAAACATATAAATACAGTAAAAATGTAAATATACTTCATGAAATCTGTGTTTAACCATTCTCAAATAATATCTATAATAAATACTTAGCTTCTTAGTCTTTCCTTCAACAATCATCTTAGCTATGTGCCTGTTTGTTTTTTTTTATCTTAGCATTATTATCTTATTATCTACAAATGCACTATTATTGACATTTCTACATTTGGTAAGTTAAAACTAGTACGTCAGAACTAAACAGTTTTGTTTCAAATTTTTTTAAAACTTGTAACATTGGGTAAAGTTAATAATAAGAAAAATAACGAAAAAAGTAAACAGCAAGATTTGGGAATTACCAATGAGAAAAACAGCTTGCAAGAAGAAAACAAAAGGATCTATGAATCCTTCAATTTTTGGAAATATGGAAGAGAACAAAAACAACCTGCCTACTAAAAACTGAAAATGCTGAATTAAAGCACCAATTCAGGTATTTTTCAGCTCAAAATAATTTTTACTTTTTATTGTATCCATTTTTCTCCTATTTTCATGTTTACCTTTAAATCCTAAAGCTTTTTTGTAATTATTTTTAAAGTTCATTTGCAGACGTGCAAGAGCTTCCAGCCAAGATGCAGGCATATGTAGATTCACTTTGCATCCTTGCACAACTAAAAGAAGGATAATAACCAATTTAAAAACAAAAATAAGCAGAACTGCCAGAAAAAATCAGACTGTATGGAAGTCCAACAACCAAGGAATTAAAGAAAATACATTCATCCAGACTGGTAGGAGGAGCAGAGATGGGCAGCTCATGGGGAGAGGACACACAGCAAGGAGGCAGCCGATGAACTGGGTGGGAGAGGCAGTGGCTGGTGGACAAACTGGGAAGAAAAGCTAGAGGGCAAGGCACATTATAATTTAGTTACCCAAGATGAAAGGAGAGAATCTTCAAAGCAGCAAGAGAAAAGGAGAGAGTTACTTACAAAGGAGTTCCCATAAGACTATCAGCTGATTTCTCAAAAGAAACCTAAGGCAAGAAAGGGCTGGAAAGAAGTATTCAGAGTCATGAAAGGCAAGGACCTACATCCAAGATTACTCTCTCCAGCAAAGCTATCATTTAGAATGGAAGGGCAGAGAAAGTGCTTCCCAGATAAGGAAAAGTTAAAGGAGTTCATCATCACCGAGCCCTTATTATATGAAATATTAAAGGGACTTATATATGAAAAAGAGGATCAAAACTATGAACAGTAAAATGACAACAAACTCACAACCATCAACAACTGAACCTAAAAAACAAAAACAAAACTAATTAAGCAAACAAGCAGAACAGTAACAAAATCACAGAAATGGAGATCACATACAGGATTATCAACGGGGAAGGGGGAGCATGGGAGAAAAGGTACAGGGAATAAGAAGCACAATTGGTAGGTACAAAAAAGAAGGCAGAGTGGGGGGCACGGCATTGTTAAGACTACTACGGGAAATGGAGAAGCCAAAGAACTTACATGTACGACCCATGGACATGAACTAAGTGTGGAGCGGGGGAGATGCTGGTTGGAGGTGCAGTACAGGGCAGAGAGGGATAAAGGGAAGAAAAAAATCAGACAACTGTTATGCCATAATCAATAAAATATACTTAAAAAATAAATAAGTCCTTGTGTAATAATTCTATCATCTCAGCATTTCAAGGTCTAATTCTATTGAATGATTTTTCTTCTAGTTATGACATTTTCTAACTTATCTGCATAACTAATTAACACAAAATTAAGGATAGTGGTTCCTTCTAGGAGGTCAGAAAAAGGGACACACAGACCCTTCTAAAGTACCGGTAATGTTTTATTTCTAGAATGATGGGTATAGTGTTTACTTTTACTTTGAAGTACATGAAACTCTGTATGTATACTGTAGTTCTTGAAAAAATATTGTAAAAATTAAGTAGACACTTTCAAAAGATTCAGAAGGAAAACTTAAAAAGGAGGGGAGCAGGGGAAGGACATCACCAAAAAAGGCAGAGTACTGAACTCTAGGGCACCATCTTCCCCACTAAAACAACAAATTAGCTGGCATAAATAGTCAGAATCAACTGCATAAGTCTGGAATCTAACAACAACAAAAAACAGCAATCAAGGAAAGGTTTAGCAAAGAAGCATTGCAATAGAAGAGTGCTATGGGGTTTGAATTTACTGCCTACCATCTCCCACTTCCCAGCTCAGCAGAGTTAGCAAAGATGGCAGTTATATTCCCAGTACAGGCTGATATTGCCAAGAAAGCAATACAAATATGTCTCAAAGAATTATGAGTGAAATTTGTGACCTGACTGTTTCCTCAAAGACTGCCACAAGTGTTCTCTGCCTTTGTAATGCTTGACTTAGGACATTTATAGGGAAAGCAGCCTGGAGGAAGGGAAAACAGAACCAAAAACCTGAGATGAGAGCAGATGAGAAAGAAGATATGTAGGGAGAAATGGGCTTCATAAGATCTCATGTGAAAGGTCTGTCTGGAAAAAGTCCAGCCGTTGTTAACACAAGAAGTTTGTGCTGTATCGATGGAACCCGGCAGCCAAGGAGAGTGGACTGGAATGTGCATGCATGAACAATGGTGACTTCACTGTACTAGTCTGTGGGGTGAGTAGATGTTGTAGAGTAAGCATGTATACTGTGTAGCCCTTGCAGTCAAAATGACTGAGCAAGTACAGCAACAAATCTGCATGAGATTTCGCATTAAGCTTGAACACTCCTCCATGGAAACTATTCGGATGATTCAGAAGGCTTTCAGGAGTGCAGTGCAAATAAAAGTGTGGCACAAATGCTTCAAAGACGGACAATAATCCGTTGAAAGGGACCCATATTGTGGAAGGCCTACAACAAGCAGTACACCTGAGAATGCTGAACATGTATGGGCTGCAATCAACAAGGATCAGCAGTTGACAGCAAGAACTAGAAAGTGATCTGGGGATTCCAAAAACTACTTTGTCCAAGATTTTGATAGAGGATCTTGGCATGAAATGTGTTGGGGCAAAATTTGTTCCACAGCTTCTGGTATCGGAGCAGAAGGAACATCATGCTACAGTTGCTAATGACTTGATTCAAACTGCCACCAATGAACCAGATTTCCTCAGGAAGGTCATAACCAGACATGAATCGCAGGTCAATGGCTATGATCTGGAAACAAAGGCCCATCATCCCAATAGAAGTCACCTGTTCTCCATGCCTGAAGGTGCAGCAAAGTCGCAGCAAGATCAAGACAATGTTAACTCTGTTTTTTTATTGGAAAGATGTTGTCCATCGTAGTACACCCCACCAGGCCAAACAATTAATAAGGAGTACTGCATCAATGTTCTTCAGCAGTGGAGAGATGCAATATGATGAAAACAGCCACAGCTATGGGCAACTGGTGACTGGCAGCTTCATCATGACAGTGTGCTGCCCATGCATCACATCTTCTGCAGAGATTTTAGGTGAAATATCAAACTGCCCAAGTAACTCAGCCCCACTACAGCCCAGATTTAGTGCCCTGGGACTTCTGGCTTTTCCCAAAACTGAAATCATCTTAGTGAAGAGATTTCAGACCGTAGATGAAATTTAGGAAAATTCGATGGTGGTGATGGTGATTCTTATTTTGCAGAGATTTTGAACAGTGCAAGAAACACTGGGAGAACTGTCTGAGGTCCCAAGGTGCCTACTTTGAAGGGGACTGAGGTGTCACTGCCCTATGTACAATGTTTCTTGCATCTTGTATCTTCTTCAATAAATGTCTCTATTTTTGATAGTGTGTGGCTGGATAGTTTATGGACAGACCTTGTCGTATATAACAAGAAATCTTCGTAGAAGGCCACGCACGAGACACAAGGCTGAACAGAAAAGGCCTAAGAAGACCCTAAGTTTTCACCTCTAGTTTACCTTCAGGCTCCACAGAAACAGGAAGTGAAAATTAAGGCAGCATTGTAAACAGCCTGGTTAAGTATTAAAAGAGTACCCAAACACAGAACCATTCACCCAAAATGTAGAAAGTATTTTGTTTACTTCATCTTAATGTTTTTCTGTTCTGAGCTTCATGGGTATTAGGAAACTTTGCTGATTACTAAGCTAATGGTACAAAGATTTCAATAACCATCTATGACAAAGAATACATACTTTACAAAAATAGTTTAGAAAACACACTTAACAATCCACAAATAATAATAATAAACCCTGTGGAAGAAATCTGATGTCTAGACCTGGCACATAGTAATATTCAAAACCTTCAGTTTTCCATAAAAAAATTGAGGCATGCAAAGAAACGAGAAATTATGGTCCATTCACAAGAAAAAAAAGACATTCACATAGAAACTGTGCCTGAAGCTCAGGCAAAGGAAACCACATAGTAGTAAAGGAAATCAAGAAAACAGTAACACACCAAGTAGAGAATATCAATAAAGAAATAGGAATTACAAAACTTCCAGTCAAGATGGCTAAGTAGGTACACCTAGCACCCCTTCCCCCAATAACCATATTAAAATTACAACTAAACTACAGATCAATCATCATTCAGAACCATCTTAAATCTGGCTGAAGGAAGTCTTTCCGCTGTGGAGTTAAACAAGCCACATCGAGACTTGGTAGGAGAGGCAGAGACTCAGAACTGGCTATTCCCACACTCACATGTGGCAGATAAAAACTGGGAAGATTCTTTACAGCAGAGGTCCCCCCTTAAAAGTGAGGGGTCCCAGCCCCACACTAGGCCCCCCCAGTGCCAGGAAAAATAGTCCCTATAACTTCTGGCTGTAAAAATAGTGGGGATTGAGGCTGAGGGAGATAGAGGGCATCTGGAGTCCCAGGCAGTTCCCCTTAAAGGCCCACCCATGGACTTACTCGGACTCACTCCCTCTGATGTCCAGCGCTGGGGAAGCAGATTGAAAGGCACCAGAGACACATGGGGAGGAAATGAATAGTCTGGCAAAAGGGTAAGAGCCGAAGGTGGGCATCTTTCTCCCAGACAGAAATGCTGGCAGAAGCCATTGTTCCTTTGTTGAGCCCCTACCCGCCAATGCCAGCTCAGTAGTGGGAGATGAGGGTAGAAGCATATCTGAGACTCCATCAACTTGGCTCACACACTGCCCTGCCATGGTGATTCCCTGAGGTCCTGTCCCACCCAACTTTCAGGCCCACTCAAGCTGTTTCCAGTAGCTTTTCCACACAAATAGCCTGTTTGGGCTCATCCTTCTGATTTTCCTAAAATCTCTCAAACCAGCAGCATCTGGCTTCAGCATGGTCCGTACCTGTTACTAAGCGGCCCTGGCCTAGAACTAGCAACAGCTGAGCTCAGGGCTTTGCCTAGCCTGGGCACCTCCAAGCCCAACACAAGTGGCAGTCATCTGCAGATCTGTTTGTAGCTCAGGCCAGGTGGCCCCAGGAAGAACACAGGTGAGGGCTGACCTTGATATGCACCTCCTGGAAGGCCCCAAGCAAAAGCCCCCAGCAGACAGCCCACATCAAAGCACCACCAGGAGACATAATACGTTAGACTACAAGACAAGTCTCAATAAAGTTT
The DNA here is from genome assembly GCA_004027475.1 of Anoura caudifer. NCBI lineage: Eukaryota > Metazoa > Chordata > Mammalia > Chiroptera > Phyllostomidae > Anoura > Anoura caudifer. The sequence goes on from PVKU01003701.1 coordinate 79,172, forward strand.
AAAAGAGTGAAATCAAATCATTGTGATTTTCTGGTAACAGAATAAAAGATTTGGGAAAATCACAAATATGTAAAAAATTAAACAATGCTTAATAACCACTAATTCAAAGAAATCACAAAGGAAATTAGAAAATACCTTGAGTCAAATTAAACAAACACAACACACCAAAATTTGTGGGATATAGCAAAAGCAGTGCTAAGAGGTAAATTAATAGATATAAATGCCTACATTAAACAAGAAGATCCCACAGTGAGACCCTACATTTACACCTTAAAGAACGTGGAAATGAAGAGCAAGCTAAATCCAAAGCCAACAGGAAGAAAAAATAATAAAATTATAGTGGAGATAAAACAGAGAATTAAGAAACAGTAAGAATAAAAAAAAAAAAACCTGGTTTTTGAAAAGATCAACAAAATTAACAAACTTAACTAGACTGACCAAAAAAAACAAAACAAACAAAAAAACCAACAAAACTTCAAATTATAAATTCAGAGATGATAGTGGGGACAATTCTACAGAACTTAAAAATAAAAAGGATTATAATCGAATACTATAAAGCATGATACACCAACAAATCAAGTAACCTAGATATCCTATGAATGCACAAATTACCAAAACCAATTCCAGAAGAAATGGAAAATCTGAGCAAACTCGATCAGGTAGAGAGATTGAGTCATTATCAAAAACTTCCCCCAAAAGAAATGTCCAGGACCATGTGGCTCCACTGATAAATTCTACCAAAGAATAATTAACAATCTTTCTCAAACTCTCTCAACATCTGGAAAAGGACAGAACACTTCCTAACTTATTCTGTAAAGCCACGACTACCTTGGTATCAAAACTAGGTAAAAAACATAAGAAAAGAAAATTATAGACCAACATCCCTTACAAATACAGATGCAACAATCCTTAATAAAATATAGTACTAGCAGACCTTATCCAACAGCATATTAAGTGGACTATACATTATGACAAAATGAGATTTATCTCAGGTGGGTCAGCTATAAAAATCAATCAACACAACACACTAACATAATGAAGAGAAAAACAAAATAAAGCATTTGACAAAATCCATCACTATCATGGTAAAAATATTCAAACTAGGAATAGTATAAAACTTCTTTAACCTAAAAAATGATTTTACAAAAAACTCACTTAAAATAATAGCTGAAAGACTGAAAGCTGCCCCTTCCCTCAAGATTAAACAAGACAGGGATGCTTTCAATCGGCACTTCTTGTCAACAATGTACTGGAAGTTCTAGCTACAGCAACTAAGCAAAATGGACAAAAATAAAGAAATAAAAGCCATCCAAATTGGAGAGAGTAAAGTTATTCACATGACATGATCTAACAGATGAAAAAGAACACACATAAAAAAATTACTGGAGCTATTAAATTCAGCACAAAAAATCAGTTGTAGTCCTTCCTATACACTAGCAATGAACAATCTGAAAATGAAATTAGGAAATAATTCCACTTATAATAGTATTATAAATATACTCAGAGATAAATTTAGCTATCAAGATGTAAGAACTGTACACTAAGAACTGGAAAAAATTATTGAGAAAAAAAGCAAAATAATGGAAAAATATCCTGTCATTCATGGATTGGAAGACTTTACATATTAAGACAGCAATACACCCCTGGCTGGTGTGGCTCAGTGGGCTGAGTGCTGGCCTGCAAACAAAAGGGTTGCTGGTTAGATTCCCAGTCTAAGGCACATGTCGGGGTTGCAGGCCAGGCCCCCAGTTGGGAGTGCACAAGAGGCAACCACACATTGGTGTTTCTCTCTCCATTCTCTCCCCTTTCTAAAATAAATGAATAAAAAATTCTTTTTAAAAGACAGCAATACAATTCAAAGCAACCTATGTATTCAATACAATCTCTGTCAAAATCCCAATGGCTTTTTTACAGAAATGGAAAAGCTGTTACTAAAACTCACATAGACATTATAGTTTCTGCTTCTATATGTAAAGAGCATAGAAGTTGTGGTTCCCGACCTTATAAAAAAGTGAAAAAATAAGAACTCTCTTCATATCCATCAAAAAATTGTGGTCAGAGTAAATCACTGCCCTGAAAACTGGAAGGAGAGGATGTAAGAGAATCACAGCTAACTGGAATCAAAAGCCTAGGAGCATTAAACCCACTGCTGGAGACATTATTTCTTTTAACAAACCTTACAAGGACGGAGAGAATAGGATGAGATATTTAAAATGACAGACAGAAAGAAAACCACCAACCTAGACTGCTGTATCCAGTGACATTATCCTTCAGTAGTAAAGGAGAAACAAAGACTTTCTCAGACAAACAAGAACAGAGAGAATTTGTTGCCAAGAGACCTGCCATGTAAGAAACATCAAAAGAAGTTCTTTAGAAAGATAACTGAGGCCAAAAACTTAAATCTACATAAAGATGAGCATTAGAGAGAGAATAAAAGTAAAATTAAAATATTTTTCTTTTACTGAATTGATCTAATAGCTAACTATTGGTTCAAAATAATCATAAAAACAATGTTTCAGATGATTATAGCTTATGGGTAAGTATAATAAATCACAGAAATGTTGTAAGAGATAGGAGGAAGGACTTGGAAATCCTATTATAAGGTACCTGCAAAGACTATGAAGCAGAATAGTGTTACTTGGAAATGGCATTAAAGTAGTTCTAAATGTATAATGCAAGTCATAAGGCAACCACTAAATTTTTTTTTTATTCATATGCAGTTGCAAGTAACAATAAATAGCCACAATGCAATCTTGGAAAATCTTGAAAAATAAAATTGGAGGGCTAACACTTCATGACTGCAAAATTACCACAAAGCTACAATAATCAAGACAGAGTGGTACTGGCATAAAGATAGGCATATAGAGAAATGCAACAGAGGTAAGAGTCCAGAAATGAACCCACACATCTATGACCAACTGATTTTGAAAAAGAATTCCAAGATCATTCACTGGGGAAAGAATAGTCTCATCTACAAATAGTAACCACAAAATTGGATACCCACATGCAAAAGAATGAACTTGGACCTTCACCTCACACTGTATAATTCAAAATGGATCAAAGACCTAAATATAAAAACTAAAACTATGAAACTGTAAGAACACACAGATTCTCAACATCACTTGTGACTATAAAAGTGCAATTCAAAACAAGATACCACTTCACACTTACAAGCATGGCTATAACAAAAAAAATAAAAAATAAGTGTTGGCAAGGTTGTTGAGAAATCTAGAATTTTTATGCACTGCTGACAGGAATGTTGCATGATATAGCAGCTGTGGAAAGCAGTATAGTTAATCCCTCAAGAGTTAAACATACAATTACCATACCATCCAGCAGTTCTACCTGTATATATGTATACCCAGAACAACTGAAAGCAAGGACAGATGCTTGCACACCCATGTTCGCCAGCATTTCAGCTAAAAAAATGAAAAGTCTGGAGAAACTAGTGATAGTTGCAATACAATGTGAATGTACTTAATGTCATAGAAACATACACTTAAAATAATCAAAAGGGTAAACTTTATGTTATGTATATTTTACCAAAAAATTTTTTTTAAAAAGCAAGAATAGAAATGAAAGGAACCACTGTGTGAATCTGTGCAGTAACCACTTACAAAATACAGCAGCTTGAGATAGAGAGGTCCATTTAATAAGTATCTATTTAAAATATGAAATAGGACCAATTATAAACAAATGAAGTAAAAAATCTCTACCAAAAAATGGGCAAAAGCCTTGAATAGACATTTCATCAGAAAAGATATCAAATGGCCAATAAACATAAGAAAAAAAATGCTCCACTAGGGAAATGCAAAGCAAAGTCAGAAATTACATGCACTAGGATGGCTGTAACTAAAAACAAGTAAAGATGTCCTGGCTGGTGCAGCTTTGTTGGGACACAGCATTGTCTGGTGAACCCAAAGGCTGTGAGCTGGTCCTGGTCGGGGCTCACACAGGACACAATCAATAGATATTTCACTCTCGCACCAATGTTTCTCTCCCCCACCCCCCTGCATCCTTCCTTCCTTCCCCCCCTCCCTCTCTCTAAAAATCAATGAAAAAATGTTCTTGGGTGAAGACAAAGGAAAAAAGACACAAAATAACAAATGGTGAGTACATAAAGAAATTAGAACCCTTCAACACTGCTGATGAGAATATAAAATGGTGCAGCCACTATGGAAAACAGTTGGTGCTCACTCAAAAAGTAAAATGTATTGGGATGGCCAAAAAGTGTTACTTTTTTTCCTTAAAATGAAAGACATTTTTCATTTTCACCAATAACTTTATTGATTTGGATGTTTTGAGTATGTTGGCAATCTCCAGCTATTGGCTTCTAGTGGACAGAGTTCTGCTAAACATCTTTCAATGCATAAGACAGACCCAGAGCAAAGAATTTTTAGCCAAAATGTCAACAGTAGCAAGAAACTCATAAACCCCTTTTGCCACTTTCCATCAGTCACAGCATCCTCCCCATACACTGCACAAACCTTTTTCTGCATTTCAGTTGCGTTTCTATTTTTCTTGAAAAAATAAAGAATATGCCAAAAATGTTGCTTATCCCTTTCTATCTTCAATATTAAAATGGCTGCACAAAAATTCACCAATGTTAAGTTTTTTAAATGCACACTGATATCACATCCATGACAATACAATCTAACAAAATCAATTCAAATGAAATTAAAGACGACTAAGCACTAGTAGAGCCATCGCATAGAAAAAACGTAATAGACTCTTTGGCCAACCCAACAGAACTATCGTATGAGCCATCAATTCCATTCCTAGGTACATATCCCAAAAGAGTTGAAAACAGGTATTCAAACAAAAATTTGTGCTGTATTCATAGGAGCACTATTCACAGTAACTAAAAGGTGGAAACTACCCTAAATACCCATCAACTAATGAACAGATAAACAAATATGGCATATCCATACAATGGAATGCTATTCGGCCTTAAAAATAAAGTATTGATATATACAGTCTGTTCGGAAAATATCCATCCATGTGTCTTGAAGCTACAACAAACATTGTACATAGGACAATGACACCTCAGTCTCCTTCAGAGTAGGCCCTTTGGGACCTCACAAAGTCTTCCCAATCACCATCAGCTGCCCCATCGTATTTTCCTAAATGTCACTGATGGTTTGAAAACTCTTCCCTTTCAAAGCTGATTTCATAGTTTTGGGAAAAGCCAGAAGTCACAGGGTGCCAAATTTGGACTGAAGGGGGGCTAAGTCACCTGGGTAATTTGATGTTTTGCCAAAATACTTCACAAGACATGAGTGTGAGGGAGCACACTGTCGTGATGAGGCTGCCAATCACCAGTTGCCCATAGCTGTGGCCTTCTGAATAGTTTCCACGGAGGAATGTTCAAGCTTAACACAAAATTTAATGTAGATTTGTTGTTCTCCTCACTCAGTCATTGTGAATGCAACGACCACACAGTACACATGCTCACTCAATGGCATCTACCACCCCACTGACTACGAGTACAGTGAAGTTGTCATTGTTCACATATGCACATTCCAGTCCATTCTCCTTAACTGCCAGATTACATCAATGGTATTGTGGAAACTGTTCCTGTTATAGTAACTATGGCTGGACTTTTTATGGACAGACCTCATAGGCTACATGGAAGGAACTAGAAAAAATTATGCTAAATTAAAAGAACAGACACACATACACACAAAAAGGTCACCTATTATATAATTCTATTTATACGAAATATCCAGAATAGGTAATTTTATACAGATAGCAAATTAGTGTTTTCCAGGGGCTGTGAAGAAGAAAGAACAGCTTAACCCTGCAGAGGTTACAGTCAAAAAAATTATAGGGTAGGTCACATGTATTCAAGAGATATATTCATTACCAGTATGCACTGAAATGTGAAAAAAATTTAAAAACACTGTAAACTTGCATTTATTGTATTTATAAAAATAAATGACTTATTTATTTTCATTTACAATCTAGAAATTTTAAATAAATATAAAAACATAAAGAATAAAAATTTTTCTTTTCAAATAATGGAAACATGGATATTGCTAAAAAATACAACCAAAAAAATGTCTTTAACATTAGTTAATCAGAATCTTCAATAGTTGGCTTCGCCAAACGTTTGTAATAGTCATCACAAACAATATTGCTATGCACAAGGCATAAATAATTTTTACAACACTTGCAAAAATATTTTGATAAGTGACTTGTTTCCGATGCATAGCACCTAACACATCATTTTTTTTCCTGCTTGTCAAGGGAACCATATCTATAGCCCATAAATCCTGCAAATTTAACTGATTGCTGCAATGTAAACCTGTTAGATGAGGCCTAAAAATGCTTTCAATTCAGTTTTGTCTATATGTTTAGCATCTCTCCTGAAAAGCAGCTTGAATTAGAATCAATGTATTCATTTGTATATAATAAGATTAGATTTAAAATATCATTTAGGACAAAGCTGTTCCAAGTTTCAAGTTCTGTCTTGGCATTTTTTGTGTTTGGCAGAAGTAATGGAAGTTGAAACCAGCAGTCTGTGGCTGTTTTCTAATTTGTCTTCTTGCTGGATTTTTTCCTCCATTTTGATTCTTTATCCTTTCCAAAAAAAAAATATTCTTCGTTCATGTCTAATTCATCTTCACTTTCTTCACCAGAAATATCTTGCTCTGTATCTGAATCTTTTGAAGGAACTTCCATATAATCTCCATCTTCTAAATCACTTTCATTTTCACATTAAACTCCATCATTCTCATCATCAGACTTGAGTAGCATTTGCTGAAGTTCTTCTACATCTCTTGGATTATCAAACTGATATATTTTTCCAGCCTCTTTCAATGGTAAATTAAAAAAAAAAAAAGATGAGTGGAAAAGGCAAAAAACTGTACATGAACAACAATAAAAAAATAAACTAAACACTTTGGCAACAAAAATAAAAATAAAAAACACGGATTTTGAAGTTCACACACACTTCAAAGTGTGTGACTTCAAGAGTGACTTCAGAGTTTGCAGTATCTCTCAGATGCAATTTACTATCAAAAATCACACAGCTGTATGAAACACGTTATAACCAAATGACAGCTTAACATTAGTCAAGTACAGATGTGCAGTCAGTCATGACCTTGAACCTATACACCCAATATATGTGACAATATTTAAGAGTTTGTATCTCATAGATCAGTCATGACCTCCGACCTCCACAGGGTTAACAGGTTTGGAGTTTTTCCTTTTGGGATAATGAAAATGTTTTGTAACCAGGTAAAGGTATGACTGTATAACATACATATCAAATACCACCACACTGTGCACTTTAAACTGGTTAATTTTATGATATGTGACTTTTATCCAACAAATAAGAGAATGCTAGAACAGAACTGAAAACAATTACCCAAGCATGTTATTTTACTATTTACTGTCTCCCAACTAAAACAAAATAACAATGAAATATCTCTTAAATTGTCTTAAGATTAAGACATTTTCTCTATCATCAGTGAAGACTGGTATTATAGAAAGCTCCTCAGGCATAATTTGCTCAAGGACTTATTTATTTTAAAATCTAAAAGATATTTTTTTTAAAAGCTGGATGACTACCAGTCAAGATGGAGGCATAGGTAGGCAAGCATTGCTTCCTTGCACAACCACAAGAATTGCAACTAACCTCAAAACAAAAATCACCCAGAACTTCCAGAAATTTGAACTGTATGGAGGTCCGACAACCAAGGATTTAAAGAAGCCAAATTCATCCAGATGGGTAAAAGCAGCAGAGATAAGGAGTTGGGGCAAAGAGGACACAGTGTGGTGTGGGGCAACAGTGGAACAGAAATTTCCAAATTCACGTGTGATGGCTAAAAATCAGAAGGGTACCTTAGGAATGAGCGATCCCAGCCCTAGGCCAGACCACACAACCCATGGTCCCAGCACTGGAGAGTAAAAGCCAGTGGGGGTTGGGCTGCAGAAGAAACTGACAGTTTCTCAGAAAGTTTATTTAAAGGGCCTGCAGAGGCCCTTTACACAAGCCCACCCACTCTAGGAATCACTACCAGTGCAACCTAGCAGGGTGCCAGTTGCTTAGGGGAAGTGGGTGAAGTGACTAGAAATGGGGCAAGTGCAGGGCAGGCACCCAGAAGCCAGGGAGTGGCACTGTCCCCTCTCTGACCCCTCCCCCCAACAGAGTCACAAAGAGGTGAAGCAGGTTGCCCCGCCCTGGCATATATCTAAGGCTCTGCTGCACACAACCTAACTGGTGTGCTAAGACAGGGAGTTTTAACTGCTCTACCTAACACACAGAAACAAACACAAGGAGGCTGTCAAAATGAGGAGACAAAGAAATATGGCCCAAACAAAAGAACAGATCAAAACCACAGAAAAAGACTAAACAAAATAGAGTTAGCCAACCTATCAGATGAAGAGTTCAAAACACCGGTGATCAGGATGCTCAGGGAAATTATTGAGTACAGCAACAATATCAGGGAAGAAATGAAAGCTATACTAAGTGAAGTAAAGAAAAATCCCCAGGGAACCAACAGTGAAGGGAAGAAGCGAGGATTCAAATCAATGATTTGGAACATAAGAAACAAACATTCAACCAGAACAGAATAAAGAAGCAAGAATTCAAAAAAAATGAAGAGTGTATAAGGCAACTCTGGGATATCTCCAAAGGTGCCAACATCTAATCATAGGGCTGCCAGAAGGAGAAGAGGAAGACCAAGAAACCGAAATCCTATTTGAAAACATAATGACGGAGAACTTCCCTAATCTGGCAAAGGAAATAAACATACAAGTGCAGGAAGCACAGAGAGTCCCAAACAAGTTGGACCCAAAGAGGATCACACCAAGGTATATCATAATTAAATTACCTAAGATTAAAGATAAGGAGAGACTCTTAAAAGCAGGAAGAAGAAAGCAGAGGGTTTCCTACAAAGAAGTTCCAGTATGACTATCAGCTGATTTTTCAAAAGAAACTCTGCTGGCAAGTAGGGGACTGGCAAGAAGTATTCAAAGTGATGAAAAGCAAAGACCTACAACCAAGATTACTCTATCCAGCAAAGCTATCATTTAGAATGGAAGGGCAGAGAAAGTGCTTCCCAGACAAGGTCAAGTTAAAGGAGTTAATCATCACTAAGCCATTATTACATGAAATGTTTAAGGGACTCATTTAAGAAAAAGAAGGCCACAACTATGAACATTGAAATGACAACAAACTCACAACTATCAACAACTGAATCTAAAAAAAAGGAATACAAAAACTAAGCAAACAACAAGAACAGCAACAGTAATAGATATGGAGATCATTTGGAAGGTTGTCAACAGGGAGGGGGAAGGGAGAGAATGGGGGAAAAGGTACAGGGATTAAGAAGCATAATGGGAAGGTACAAAATAGACAGGGGGATGTTAAGTATAGTATAGGAAATGGAGAAGCCTAAAAACGTATATGCACAACCCATGGGCATGAACTAAGGTGTGGGGATTGCTGGAGGGAAGGGTGGTACTAGGCAGGGGGCGGGGGGAAGGAAGAAAAACTGGGACAACTGTAATAGCATAATTAGTAAAATATACTTTAAATTTTTTTAATTAAAAAAAAAGCTGGATGAGGTGGGTCTTCTAATTTAGTCACCATGAGCAATAGGACAAAACCCAGAAACAGCTATTATGTGTCACTTCATAGATATGGTATCACAGGAACTTTATACCTAAAAAAACACAATACAAAAGTTTCCATTTCTCACAATCACCTTTACAAGACAGTTTTACATGGGCTAAATAACTTGCCCCACTATCCACTGTAGTAAGCCTGATTTCCTTCCTATCAGTGACTTCCCCTTGTTATGTCATCCAGAATTAAAACTTCTCTGAGTCAGTCTTCTCCTTTATCTCTTGGTCTCCAGATACAATTAGCTGTTCCTTTAAAAGAAGCTTTAGAGGCAGAGATACTTGACATCCTGTGTCTACCCCTTACAGGAGTGCAAACTTTGGTGGTAATCTTCCATTCTTTGCTTCATTGCCTGATCTGTAAAATGGCAATAATAGCCACTCCTCAAGTAATGTGCTGTGAGGATGAAATAAGATAATGTACCCAAATGTATCATATTGCCCATAACATAAGCACTCAGTAAACTGCCATACTTCACTACAACAGGCCCTCACCACTACTAGATTATGTCCATATGTCTTCAACTGGCTTCCTTTGTTCCTATATTTTGGTAGTCCAAAGGGTTCTGCACACCAGATTTACCTTTCATACACATAAATACATCCTATAGTAACAGCTTAAAAAAACTTCCATGGTCTTGACTGGTGTAGCTCAGTGGATTGAGTGTGGACCTGCACACTGAAGGGTCACTGGTTCAATTCCCAGTCAGGCCACATGCCTGGGTTGTGGGCCCGGTCCCCAGTTGGGGGCATGTGAGAGACAACTGTTTTTCTCTCACAATAATGTTTCTCTTCCTCTCTTTGTCCCTCCCTCCTCCCTCTCTAAATATAAATAAATAAATAAAATCTTTTTTTAAAAAAGAAACCTTCCATGGATCCCTAATTATTACAACATCAAATCTAACTTTCTTTAATTATCCTCTGGTAAGAACTACTCTCAAACTTCAGGGTATATAGGAATCATGCAGAGTGCTTGTTAAAACATATTATTGTACCTTGCCTCTACAGCAGGAGTGTTATGAATGCAGCCCAACACAAAATTGTAAATTTACTTAAAACATTATAAAATTTTTTGGTCATTACATGTCACAATGTCACATAATCACAAAATCACAACGGCCTGAGAGAACTCTTCTTCTTCCAGTGTGGCCCAGAGACACCAAAAGGTTGGACACCCATTCTAGAGTTTCCAATTCAGCAAGTCTGAAGCAGGGCCTCAAGATCTTCATTTATAACACATTCCCAGCTGATGCTGGTTGAGGAATCACACTCTGAGAAGTAGTGCTCCTAAATAACCCCATTCTGCCTTTTCCCTAACCAGCAAATAGTGCTTTCATTTCCTTTGTCTTTTCACAAGCTGTGCCCAATTCTCCCTTCCTGCCTAACTTTGCCACCCCAAAACACTTTCTTTTTTTTTTTTTTAATTTATTTATTTTTAGAGAGAAGGGAAGGGAGGGAGAAAGAGAGGGAGAGAAAGATCAATGTATGCTTGCCTCTCATGCACCCCCAACCAGGGACACAGCCCACAACCCAGGGATGTGCCCCGACCGGGAATTGATCCAGGGACCCTTTGGTTCACAGGCTGGCACCCAATCCACTGAGCCACATCAGCCAGGGCACAAAACACTTTCTTGCCTATCCAAATCATAACAATCCTTTAAGGCTGTGGTTCTCAACATTGCCTGTAAGTTACAATCACCTGAGAAAGCTTTTAAAACCATGGATACACCACCCATCAGATTCTGATTCAAATGATCATGGGAAAAGTTTCCCCATCTGATTCTGATGAGCACTCAGTTACATAACAGATTATATTACTCTGTACCTTTAAAGTCTTATTTCTCCAACTCGGTCTGTGATCATATCTTCAATTTCTGCATTCCTATAGCACTATATGGTGCTTTATGAATAGCATTGTATGGTGATGAATACATAGTAGGAGCTCTGTGGTTATTTCATTCATTGTGGATTCAAAATAGAATTCAGAGCTTTAAAGTATTTCTAATCTATCCAATTCAAGAAACTATACTCCCTCTTTTTATATAAAGTTTTGCAACAAACTAATTTTGTTATGTTGAGTCATTTAACTGTTCCTGCCCCAATAAACAAATTGGGAAGAAAAATACTAATGTATCAAAATGCCATGAAGAATAATAAAATGATTAATATCATATATAGCTTCACAGTTGCTTTACTTAGAGCAAATGGCCTTTTGTAAATCCATTAAGACTGTTCCAAAACAGTTAAAGAGAATGAAAGCACACATATTTAAAGATGCTGAAGCTCTGAATAGTTCTGATTTGTTTTCTCAACAGATGTGCATCTTTCAAGTCCTGAATTCACCAGATGCATATTAAATTAATCCTAAGTTTTTACATAACACACCACTCTAGTTTTATAAATACATCACCACATAAAGCAAAATCCATTGCTGCTTTACAACATTAAATATTAACAGATTATCTCCACTGTACAGAAAAAAATACATAAAGATGCACTTTAATGCAGTCAAATGTGTGCTTGCTAAATATAGGCTGTAATATCTTCATTATTTTTAAATTGGCCAATTTGTATCTAGAATGTGAAAAATAAATTTGCTCTTAACTAAAGATCCAATGAACCTGGTACTTAAGGAAAAAAAAACAACTCACTCAGCACTTTAGAAACTAACTAGAGAATTCAACCAAATATTTGAATCTAATAATGTAGTAGTTTAATAGCCCAATCAAATTTCCTGGAAAATGTACTTCTCATAAAATCCTAATTTCTGAAGAAAAATAAAATCATAATTTCTTCATTAACTAAAATGAACCAATTAGTGTATTCTATCAAACAGGACTGGACTGGAGTTCAGGAGACCTGGGCTCCAATCTGACTCATCATCTATACGATCTTGAACCAGTCACTTAGCCTCTGCATTTAAGCAGTCTCAGCTGTGAAATGAAAGAATCTAACTAGACCGTTTCCATGTTTTCTTTTAGCTTTATGATTCCACAACCTATGAAACTCAAGAAATATAAGCATTAACCAGAGGGATCCCATTAAAGATTAAATGATCCTACATATTAAGTATCTAATCTCTGGAAAACTTAAATGCTTTCACACAGACTGTTCCTTGTGTCTACCAAACATGGAGTTACTAACAGTTTTTACATCATATCCTAGATGACCAGAATATTTGGATGTCACAGTATTAAGATTAAGATACTTTGGAATAACAAAGGGTATCCTAGAAGTCCAACACAGGACAGTTATGAAGCTAACTCGAAGAGGATTCTAGCTAACAATTACTAATTAGGCTAGGTAAGAAATAGTGTATCAGGACAGCATTTTATTGCTTGTATAATAGATATTCCCACCCTGAGTCAGAATTGGAAGATTAGGCAACTACAGTAGTACCCATGTATTCTTCCTACTCAATCTTTGCCAGCTTAAGCTTCTGGATAGTCTGCAGTAGTGCAATAAGGAGCAAACATGGAGCTCTGGCCAAGAAATCTGTATAGCTGAAACCCTGAGCAACAGTAAAATGCAAATGGCAAAAGTTCTTATCTTTAGTGATGGTTCAAAATTTCTAAATTTAGATCTCCTTTACCACTTGCAACTGTCATATAGCTAGTACCACATTTAGCTCACACTTCCTAATCTCAAACAAAGAATTAGGCACCTGTCAGTTAACACCTAATGACCTAATATCAATCTTTTTAAAACAAAAATTCAAGACTCTGAACAATACTTCTAATCACATCACAGCATGTTAGGAAAATCTCTTTTCAAAACTACTCCAACAGATTATTTTATTTATTTTAGTTTCTTTAAAAAAAAGCCCTGGCTAGCGTAGCTCAGTGGATTGAGAGCAGGCCTGAGAACCAAAGATCGTACTTTGATTCCCAGTCCGGGCACATGCCTGGGTTGTAGGCCAGGTACGCAGTAGGGGGCGAGTGAGAGCCAACCACACACTGATGTTTCTCTCCCTCTCTTTCTCACTTCCTTCCCCTCTCTCTAAAAATAAATAAATAAAATCTTTTTTTTTTTTTTTTAAATGCCTAGCTTGGAGCAAGAGGAAGGGATGAACTGGCAGAGCCCAGAGGATTTTTAAGGCAGTGAAAATATTATTATAATGATGGATAAAGATTATTACATTTTTTTCAAACCCATAGAATGCACAACACAAAGACTGAACCCTAAATTAAATTATGAACTTTGGATAATTATGTGTCAATGCAGATTCATCAATTGCAACAAACACGTAACTCTGGTGGGGGGAGTTGAAATGGGAGAGGGTTATACATGGTGGGGGCAGAGGGTATACAGGAAATCTCTGTACCTTCCTCTTAATTTTGCTGTGAACCCCAAAACTGCTCTAAAAAATAAAAGTATTTTTAACAATACCACATTAACATTTTCTGGAATAGGAAATATTTTTATAAAACAACTGGACATCCTTATGCAAAAATACAAATATAGATATAATCCTTAAAACTTTCAGAAAAATTAACTCAAAATAATTCTTAGAACTTGATGTAAAATGCAAAACTATGAAAATTCTTTAAGATAACATAAAAAAAAATCTATGTGGCCCTGGCTGGTGTAGCTCAGTGGATTGTGCATGGGCCTGTGAACCAAATGGTCGCTAGTTCGATTCCCCATCAGGGCATATGCCTGGGTTGCAGGCTAGGTTCCCAGTTGGGATGTGCGAGAGGCAACCAATTGATGTTTCTCTCCTCTCTTTCTCCCTTCCTTCCTCTCTCTCTAAAAATAAATAAAATCTTTTTTTTTTTTTAAGAAAGCAAGCATATAGCTAGAAAAAACTCTGTACATGCGTATTTACAGCAGCTGTATTCATAATCACCAAAAAAAAAAAAAAAAAAAAAAAAAAAAAAAAAAAAAAAAGGAAGGCTGCCAAGATGTCCTTCAATAAGTGAAAGGATATGCCCTGGCTGGTGTGGCTCAGCTGGTTGGAGCACAGTAACCAAAGGGTTGTGGATTCAATTTCCAGTCAGGGCACATACCTAGGTTGCGGGCTGACCCTCAGACTGAAAACCAAGCATTGATGTTTCTTTCTTCCTCTCTCCCCAAAAATGCAATGAAAAGATGTCCTCGGGTGAGGATTAAAAAAAAAGTGAAGGGATAAACAACTGTGGTACATCCATCTAATAGAAAATTATTCAGCAATAAAAGGAAATGAGTATCAAGCCACAAAAGACACAGAGAAAGTTAAATGCATACTGCTAAATGAAAAAAAAGTATAAAAATACTGCATACTATATGATTCCAACTATATGAAATTTTGGAACAGGCAAAACTATAGAGACAGTAAAAAGATCAGTGGTTGCCAGGGATTCTGGGGGAATGAGAGGAGGGTAGTAAAACTATTCTGTATGAAACTGTAATGATGGAAAAATGTTATTATGCATTTATTAAAACCCATGGAACCATGTAACACAAAGAGTGAACCTTAATGAAAACTATGGATTATAGTTAATACTAACTTACCAATATAGGTAACATTGGTTCATTAATTGTAACTAATGTGCCACACTAATACAAGATGCTATTAATAGGAAAATTGGGGAAATATGTGGATGAGAGAGAGGAACTGTACCTGCTTGATTATTCTGTAAATCTAAAACTGCTCTCCAAAAAGTCAGTTGTTTTTTTTTCTACTCCATGTCCCCCCATTCACAATACAGACCAGGCAAAGGGCCTGGGCTGAGGTGTATATGGGGTGGGTTACTCTGCCTCCTCTTTCTGTACAGGCGGTGTAAGAACACAGCGTGTGGAAAGCACCGGGAGGCCCAAAAAGTCAGTTTTTTTAAAAATTGGGCATCCACAATCCCAAAAGGTAAACACTGCTACTTTACCGAAAGTCTAGTCAGTGAAAAATAAAATTAACTTTAAATAAAATCAAATTTATATTTAAATAATTTAAATAAAAAATAATTTATCTTTAATCCCTTTGCCTTTTTCCTGGCATGAGTCATACTGGTCACATCCCTGCTCACTAGCACCTATATCAGAGAGTGACAGCTAGGAAATGGAGAAGATATCCAGCTAGGAAGCTGCTTGATCAGAAATTGAGCCAGAACTAAAATGAGATCTGATGATTACCATGGACACTCAAACCTGCGCGCGCACACACACACTTTTTCACATAATTCATTACTGCCAACAACTCAATGTGTATTTACAAATTTACCAAGACGGAAGTAAATGTATGGTACTTTCAGTCAGAGTCACTAATCCTCAGAACCCCCTTCTGTAGGTTACAGAGTTAGAATGTATAAGCCAGAGAATCAATGTGGGTCCAATGCTATTTTCCCCTAGAAATTTATGTGGCGTTTTGATGGAGACATAAAACTGTAGTGTTCTGACAGGCTTACCCAGCATTTAGAGCTGTTGTACCAAGTTCTTTTTGATGGTAAGGGCAATGGCTACCTGTTCACTCAGCTTCTCTGGCCAAGGCCAAATCCAAGAGAGTATCTCTCCCCCTGCTATGCCAATGCCTCCATTGTGATGGGTGAGCAATTATTGAAGAACAATTCTCATCCCTGACACCCCTGGCCTTACCTTAACTACACTACCCACTCAACGTTTCTGGGTAACTAACAGACTTCAGAGATGCAGGGGCAGTCCATCTGTCTCCCTACATCACCAGAACACTCCCGCTGAAAACATTAAGTACGGCTCTATTCTGTCCAGATGGCTCTCTTCAGTCCACTCTGGGATACCACACCAGTTTTACTTACAGTTTTTCAAAGATGCTTGGGTCTTTCTGGTCCACATTATATGTCAACTACTGTAACCTGAACAAGTTACGGTCTTTTCCAGCTCAGTAAACCCAAAAGTCTGACTTCAGGATTTATTAATATCCAAACTGAAAAGTGACAAGTATGTGCCCTATGAACTGTATGGTACCATTTACATGAAAACTATAGTAACTGCCGTAATGTACAACAAAAAACTAACTACTGAAAAACTAAGCTTAAGTGGACAGATCACCAAATTAAAAATCTCCAGCAGAAGCTTCTCTTCTGGTTGTGATATCAAAGAGAAAAAAAACATTTATTCTGTACCTCCATAATCCATTTTCTTGGCAACTCCAACAGGAGTGGCCTCTGGTTAAGCACCACTAACAAAAATCTCTTTTGTGTTTTAAATTGATCTTTACAGACAGAAAGGAAGAGAGAGGGGAAGAGTGAAAAGGGGGAGCGACAATTTGTTGATCCACTTATTTGTGCATTCATTCCCTGACTGTTGTATGTGCTCTAACAAGGGATCGAATCTGCCATCTTGGTGTATTAGGAGAACACTCTAAAAGACTGAGCTACTTGGAGCATTTGAAATCTTACTCCCTGGTATATGTCCTTAGTTTGGCTCAAATAAAATCATAAAACTTCTCTTAAAAAAAAAGGAAAAAAATAATGGTTTATTCGGTGAAAGATAGCAAAGATACATGAAGCTACCTAATGAGCACATAGTCAATAAACAATTACTTTTAACAAATGTCTGTGATCTTTCTGTGTAACTTGGCATTAAAATGCAAAAAAAAAAAAAAAAGCAAGTTCTATTCGTTACATGTTCACCAATAAAGCTGACGTTATAAAACCTAAGTCTGAGGATTTTTATTTTTGAAAAATAATCTGATGAATTCAAAGCCACAAAACCCAAAGGGTTGAGAAAATAAGGAATCTGAAACAGATGGCATCTAATTTTTTTTCCTGAGTCCATCTTGAACACAATCCCAATAATGTCAAAATCCAATCTAACTCTTCAAATAAGTGATCTGCCAATGAAAATGGTAATTCTGAAATAAATTTATTCTTTTTTTTTCTCCCAGTTTCTCAAAGTTTTTTATATTAGGCAGAAATGAGTAGAGAGAAGTTAAATGTTTAAAAAAATATTGTTTCACAAAGTCTAAAGTTTTTTCATGAAATTCTACTTTCACTTATCTCAAGCCATAGAAGCACTTTCTGTCAACATTGATGACAGTAAAATCTGTCTACGATATCAGCCTTTTTTCTGGATTCAATAATTATTTATCCTTATTACAGAAGGCCACATTATATTTTAAAAATGCTTTACAATAGAAACAAGCTCTGGAAGAATGCTCATCTGGTTCGAGTGAAGCACTGTCTGGCATTTTTAAAACATTTCCACAGTAACTTTCACTCCTGATTTGGCAACACCAATAAAACTAACTGTACTGTGTTTATTACTTGATTTTAGCATGTGGTATATAAACCTTCCCAATCTTTCCTAAAACTTTCTGAGATCATCTAAGAGATGGATATTAAAGGAAGGTTTAGTCATTTTTAGGTTTCCTGACAAGCAAATTCCATAACCAACAACTGCAAAGATCCTTGCAATGGCCTCAAACTTTCAGTGGAAAAGGTCATTGAGAAAAGCATCATCTCTATTGTTGCCTGTGATTTAAATAGATCTTTTCACTCTAACAGCTAGTATCCTCTCATACCATTTACATGGTTTATTAAAGTTTTACGAGAAGACAGTGAAAAAACAGGAGCTTCTGATAGTTTTACCAACAAAGCAAGATTTTAGATTTGAAAAATGATGAAAAAATGATCTAGGAAAACACAGCTAAAAGCTTTAACGATACACTTAAGACTTTACACTCTTAAGAAAGTAATTTAGAAAGTTGAATAATCTTATAGAAAACTACAACTACTA
This sequence comes from Anoura caudifer, assembly GCA_004027475.1. NCBI lineage: Eukaryota > Metazoa > Chordata > Mammalia > Chiroptera > Phyllostomidae > Anoura > Anoura caudifer. The sequence continues at coordinate 97,493 of PVKU01003701.1, forward strand.
AAAACGTAATTTCAACTTTTTAATAAAGCATAGTTTATTAAAAATGTTAAATATATCCATCCATTTATCAACCAATATTTATTGTTTATTATGTAGCTACAGCAGTGGATACAATTTAAAATAGTATTTCTACCTCAAGGAGCATGCAATATAGTCAGAGACATTACAGTTTTATTTATTTTTAAAGTTCAACACTTTAAAAGATAGATATATGAAGAAAAAATACATTTGAAATTTCCTCTCTAAATTATGAAAGATCTGTAAACCTCTAAGAGTGATACTGAATTACAAACTTTGTTAATGCTTTCACACATACAAAAACTATTGTTAAAGCAAGTCAGTTGATATTTATCCTCTGAGTATAAAGTGATATTTAATTTAAAAATTAAAGAAGTACGGTACTAGCTACTACTGCTCTGTCTGGTGTGGTTCAGTTGGTCGTCCCATAAACTGAAAAGTCACAAGTTTGATTCCTTGTGAGGGTACATGCCTACATCAAGGGATTGGTCCACTGTTGTGCACATAGGAAAGGCAACTGATTGATACATCTCTCTCCCTCTCTCTCATATTGATGTTTCTCTCTTTCTCTCCCTCCCTCCCTTCGCCTCTAAGATCAATCAGCATGTCTTCCCATGAGTATGAAAAATAAAATAAAATAAAATAAAATAAAATAAAATAAAATAGCCCTGGCTGGTGTGGCTCAGTGGACTGAGCGCTGGCCTGGGAACAGAAAAGTTGCCAGTTGGATTCCTGGTCAGGGCACATGCCTGGGTTGCAGGCCAGGTCCCTGGTTGGGGGCATGCAAGAGGCACCAATAGATGTTTCTCTCCTACTCTCTCCCTCCCTTTCCCTCTCTGAGAATAAACAAAATCTTTTTTTTTTAAAGCCATTTGTTAAAAAATAAAAGTACTAGCTACAAGTTACATCAGAAAAATGATATTACCTGAAAATTTGATATATAATAGGATATATTTTAAAACTATAAAATAAACAAATTATAAGGACTTCATGTTTCTGAGACTTATTTCTCATATTCTCACCATGATTTAAAGGCAGAAATTCATTTCATTGTCACTTATTCTACAGATTATATAAAAATTCTGTAAGTTTTGCTAATAGTTTAAATCTAATTAAGATGAGTTATGCCACTGATGTTGATTTTAATCTTAAATTACAATTAGTTTCTATTTTATGCCCCAATTTTAATTCTCTTCAGAGACATAGGATGTTAATTAAAATTTACATAAATTTTCAAATGGGGTTATCAATCCATACTATACACATCACAAATCTGAGAAAACCTTTGAAACAGTATTGGTCTTTTGAATAAATGTACATATTCTTCTTTATTTTTAAGAGTTTTAAGAAACTACTAATAACTGAATTTCATGCTACTTATGATCTATTTCTATAAATCACTGAAAGTCCTGTTGTATACACACATTTTGGAATATTATTACCCAATTCCCTTCTTATCCAAAACTTTATACCTCAAAACCGGTCTACCTTTACTGTGCAAGCTAATGATAATTCATCTTTCAATTGGAAGGTGATTCCACTTAAAGCGGGCTGTCATTTAAATATATCACCCCTCTTACAATATTGGTAAGTATTTTAACTCATTTTACTTATGAAGAAAATGAATCTCTGGTAGGTTCCATGATTTGCCCAAGGTCAACAGCTAGCCAGTGGCAGTCTGGGTTCAATCCCAGATTTATCTACCTCAAAGCCAAAACTTCCACTTGACCACAATTATCTCCTTAAAAGATTAAGGGACCGGCTCAAAAGCAGACAATCCTGTCTCTCTGAACATATCTATTCTAAAATATCACCAGACAGTACTCATAAGTCAGTCACTGATTGAAATAAAAATGAAGAGCATCTTTCTGTTTCACTTAAACGAGGGCAGACTTAGTGGCAGGTAAAAAGGAGGTTGGAAAAGGCTTGCCTCAACATGTCTCCCCTAAACCTCTATATCTATATGGTTGTCCTAGTCCATTTTTTATAAACACGCAAATCAAACAAGGCTACGCGGGACCAGCTTATAGTTTGCTTTTCAGTATTGCACTTTTCTAAGGTAATTTATACGATTTGGTATAGAACTGGGAGGCATTGTTTCAAATGATATACTGACTTTCAAACATTTGAAGTATCATTTAGAGGCAACAAACCCAGTTCCACCCTCTTTCTCTTACGCTGCGATGCCTGCCCACTTGGGGGGTACCGCTCCGGTACCACGCTGGGGCAAGAGCAGTAAAGGAAGAAGTGGGGGAAGCGTACGGAAGTTGGGTGGAGGGAGGTCTCCTTACCCACTCTTCTGCTCTAGCTCTGCCAAGGGCGGCTCCCCACGGTGCCCAGCCGACTCACAACCCCCACAAACCTCGAAACCGGGCTATGTCCCAGCGGGGTGGGCAGGGGAAGCAGGCAACGGAAGCTTTGGATTGCCCCAACCACCCTGCCCAGATCCATGCTCTCCTTTCGGCCCCGGAGGACGCTCCCCCTTTCAAAGCGAGTCCTCCAGGTGGCAAACTCCCGGTCCACACCGACTGAAGTCTTCTGCATCCAAGGGGGCGCCTCCTCCGCAACCTTCGCCCAGCCACCCGAAACTCTCTGCCGCGATGTCCACCAATCTCTCTCCACCCCCGCAACCCTCCACAGACACACACGCCTGCCTGCGCCCCACCCAGGATCTCGGCGTACCCCTCCCCGACCCGGAGGAGGGCCCCCCCACAAGCCCCCAAAGGCACACACACCCCTCCTCAGGCTCCAACCTCCCGGATCCCGTCGAAGCCGGATCGAGTACCTGGTCTGGCGATGCTCTGGGGCTCAGAGGGGTTGGGCGCGATCCCCTTCCACTGGCGCCGAACGCTCCCTTACCCACCAGCAGCGGTGGCTTCTCTCTTTCCCAAGAACGGGAGGGAGGAGAAGTGTAGGAGGGGAGGGGAGGGGTAAGCGAGAAGCCGAGGGACGCCAGGGGACGAACCGGAATCACTAGTGCTGGCCCCACCCTCGGCCTGGCGCAAAGCACCCGAGCGCTCTGGATAGGACAAACTTAGAGCAGGCAGCGAGAAATGAACACCACCACTTCCGGGTCGCCCCTCTACTGCCCCTCCTTAGCAACCGCGTGGGGTTGCTAAGCGGAAGTACCTCAAAGACAGCACCCCCATTTCTTCTGGGACTGTCAGGAGGTAGCTGGGAGCGTGTGTATTTCTTTGGCAACACCCTTCTGCCTTCTCCTCCCGGTCTTAGACCGAGCCCACGCTTCCCAGCCAGTCACAAAGCCCATCCTGCTTTTCCCTTCAGTTGTACTACCCACCCCTCCCCCAACCCTCATCTACTATTGTAGACATGCTTCCTCCTGCTGAATCCCAGGCCGACCCATTTGGCTCTTAAGGCTCTCTCTCAATGGGCCCTCGTGGGAGTTATCTTTTCTGGTAGTTTAGCAAGCATCTCCCCCTCTTGAGGATTTTCAGTGTGTTTCGATTGGGTTTAAGAAATCTTCAATGTTGTAAAAGCTTTCTCGTGCGCTTCGTTCACCTTTGATAGCTCATGGAAACAGAGCGGTGAGGAAAGTTCTGTCTGCGCCTATCTTTTGGAAGGACTATACATGGTTGTGTATGATCTGTAAATAACCTAGTTAAATGAAAGGGGAAAACAAAGATTCGCTGTAAATTGAGTAGGGTGATTTTAATCCTTGAAAGAAAAGCAATGAGAAAAGGCCAAAGGAAGACCGTAATCAAGCTTGAAGAGGAAGAAATTTAATCCACCACCAGGAAAAAACGTTCATACCTACACTGTGGATAAGAAAAGTGTTACTAAGAGACTTCATTTATTCTTGTGTCGAAGTGATGTGGGCTATGAAAATTTTTGGAAAACTATTTGTTGGGGTAAAGACCAGCAATATAAGTCTTTTGAAAAATGACCCATAACACTATGGCAGTTAAGTATTCATAGAAATGTAGTTGGGCATTCAGAGAAAAACGAGTAAAAATCTTGGCTTTACTTTCCAATCTTAAATAGGTCTCTTTAAAAAGCAGTAAAGCTTAAGGGTCACCCCTGAATTTGTTCTCTGTTCCATGGCAGTGAATGTACTGGCAACCGCAGCTTTAATTTTCTTGGTCCTGATAACCTCTTAGTTACCAATAATGAACTTTTGTCCACCTCAGTTGGTGCTGAGGAAATGAGCTTTGGTAACTTAAAAGAAACAGCCCGCCTGTTGGTTTCCTTACGCATGGGACAGAATTAAATTGTTTTACCCTAGACAGTTCAGTAAAGCTTTAGGAACTCCAGATTAAAATGTCAGTAGTAGATTGTTTAATAAATCTAAAACATTGCAACTGTTCTCATGGGGCATGCATACATGTGCACACGCACAAAATTCATATTTAATCTGAGCACAACCAGTAATTGTCCTTTTAAAAACCTGTCTGTAAGAGACAAGTGATAAGCCATTATCATGACAAAATAGAACTTAGTATTTTAAATGCCAACAGGTTTATTTAAAAAGTTAGAGAAGTAAAACCATGATTCCGATGAACAATAACTTATCTAAAACTACGATGCACTTAGATGTCTCTAAAATTTTAAAAACATGATTTTGGCAAATGTGTTCTAAAGCAAGAAATGTTTTCTTGGGAAAAGTTAATAGTTAAAATTAAATGTGGTATTTTAGGCCAATATAGAAATGCAAATTCCTATGCACCATCCCTTTTTCCCATTACCTGAAGAAATATGACCTGAACAGTATTCATTTAGATCTTTTCTTCCTACACTTTTTTATTATTATTATTGGTCACTTTTTAATAGGTATGTGAAAAACTGACTTGACTCTTAAATGGCCACATGATTTCTGTTATTCTATTTTTCAACATAGACATTGTTTGGAGACCTCTAAAGATGTACAGCATAATCCACACCTAAAATTAGCTATGTAGGTGTAGCTACATTTACAGGGTTTTGTGAGCAGTACTACAGAAATCTATACTCTTAATATGAACCATAACTAAATGCTCTCAGATCTAGGCTAGTTCTCAAATAGCCTTCAAGGTCATCAATAGTCTTCAGGATCTTCATCCTATAGATCAATATGCCTTCCTGTCTTTTTTTGTTTTTAAAAGCTTTTCTTTTTTCCATTTTTTATTGCTCCTTGAAATCATTTAAGAATTAGAGTATCTAATGTTTATTTTTTGGGAAACACAACTCTGTTATACAATAATGAATATTCAAATATTCTTAGAAATTAATACTCAAATATTTGTAGAGGTCCACTGGTATCTCCAAATATAAAAGATACCAAAACTAAAGTCTAACAACTGGTGACTACTTGGGATCAGTTACTAGAAATGTAGTCAAATTTAGTGTGTGCCTAAGCAATATATAGCACAAAAGACATAGACCCTTACACAAGTGACTTAGAGAAACTAACTTAGAATACATGTGACATAAACAATAAGATGTTTAGCCTTTGGAAGAGAAAGCTAAAGGATGTACTAGCTATCTTTAAATACTTAAAGGTTGCCACATGGAAGAAATAACTTGTTCTGTGTTATATCAAGTACAGAACCAAGGCTAGGAAGAGGGAAGTTAGAAAAATTCAAATTTTTAATTCAGAATTTTTTTCACAATTAAGAGTTGCCAACCAATAAAGCAGAAAGCAGTCCCCCTAATGAACAGCTGTAACTGGGGTTGAACAAGATGACTTCTAACATTCCTCCCAGTTTTGAGTCAGTAAAAACCACTCCCATCCCTATATTCTATCCTTAAAGGTAAAAGGAACTATTATAACAATGTTGTTTGGACCAAGGCCTAGCTGAACCTTCCGTTTTTCCAAAAGTGTCCTAGCCTCATGGATTCTAAATACATTGAGATTTGTAAGCAGTGTACATAGGTGAAAGTTTCAGTTAGTTTAGGCTTTATTTTCTGATTTTTACAAAGTGATAAGCATTTGTCATCTTATAAATAACCCTCTAAGCATACTTTATAATTGTGGATATAGTACTCTCTTCCTTTGTAAAACTATGTAAACACAAAACACATGTGATCCTCACAATGTTCTAGCATTCAAAAATTCCAGAAAAGTAGCTTTAATCATTGTTTGGCCAGGTATTCAACACTAGCATTAACAACTTGATTAATCTAATCAAAGAGGAATACCAAATTAACTTTGTGAAGAAGGGCACAAAATTACAAATTTAGTTTAATTAACTTTTTAATGTGCATTATTTTTTGATACTGTTTCAATAGAAACAGGGAGTCTGTACTTCCATTATATTTAGAAGAGGCTAAATTGCCAATCTACATTTTCAAAAAGTTTTGGGAAGTAAACAGATTACAGGGGACCTCTGCCTAATAAAAGTGAGACATTATCACCCTTGCTGAGTAGTTCAAGTCAACCCATGTTTCTTTCTCCCTCTCCCCCTCCACCTTCTTCTGTCTCTAAAATCAATCAATAAATTTAAAAAATTTAAATGTAATCTACACTCTTCAGGACTCAATTGGGACACTGATAAAAATCAGATCAATGGACGAATTTGTATTTGGAAGGAATAAAATAGAAGTATCTAGTAGAATGCAATCTTAGAAAGCACACAAATGGCTATAGTCTATTTCGAAAATAAGTATTTATTTATTCAAAAAAACAGAAAAACATGTCTGTTAAAACCTTGTTAATTTTGACAACAGATGTCACTGAGCAAAAAAGTGCAATGAGGAAGCAAAAATTACTGTTACTAAGTAATATATTCACCTCTTCGATTATACCCATTACTTTGAAAAATATAATGGTAGCTCTAAGAACTTTAGACATAGCTCTGGGTTTATGGCATGATTTGCCTTTCATGTTTTATTGATATCCAGAGGGTAGTATTTTATTATACCAAATCAAGTGCATATTCTAAGAGAGTTCTTCTCTTTTAATGTAATCTATTAAATCTTCCTGTCTGAAACCCTCAGGACCAAACTGCCTTTACATTTGTCTAAGGAGAAGACAGATAGCCATCAAGTTTTTTTTTAATTACATCTTTGGCCCCCATTCTTAAAAAGAATATAGGTGCAGTTTAATTAATACTGATTTTTTTAAATGTGCAGAAATCTAACCCTGCTTTTTAAATCAAATAAAAGGGAAAATATGGCACCATTCCAAAAATCTAATGCCAGTAAAAAATGGCAGCAGTACAAAGATATAAGCAAATCACAAATACAGCAGATTTGTTGTACAAAACATACAATGATTTATTTTTAGTAATAACAGGTAAAAGAAACCAAATATTGCATTATATTGAATACTAAGGTTAAGTAACCATAATTATCTCATAATCTTCCAATATCATAACTACTTGCTTTTTAATAACTATATGTAACCCTCATTTTTTAAATTAAATGTCTATTCAACAATGCTAACTGAAACAAATACATTTATGCAAATTTACATCCTAGGACACCAAAGTAAATATAAGGCATTAGTCAAGGATGAATAAAAAAGTTCTATTCTTGTTCATCATCTGTATGATCAGGTGGCAAAGGACGTACTCTGTGGAAAGAACAGAGAACTTCAATAGTCAGCATCAACTACTTAAAAAATAAAAAAATAATTACAAAGTTATAAATTAGGAATGTTAATTAATAGTGCAGTGGGTCTGGTCTAGTGACTGGAAATGAGAGAAAAATAATGCCATTAATTGATAAACAACTACAAATTCCAAGTGCTACAGCAACAATTTTTTTAACAATTTATTTTCTCTGTTAATTTGCCAAATCAGTGTTTCTCCTTTAGGTTATGTTGACATTTTTATTAAAAAAGAAATTTGTTTCTATAAGATCATCTTTCAGTATGTTAAGTGGATGACAAAAGCAGAATATAACCCTTCAGCAAGGACTTTGTGATAATAAAAAGCAAGAAATGTAACAATCCTCCTGAGCAGACAAAACAGCAACAAGTTGTCATATTTGACTGTATACCCTTTTGGACCACATAAATGTATTACTTGATTAGAAAGCTCCCCCAACTGTTTAAGCTGGCACACAGTAATTGGAACTTTTGAAAAATAATTTACATTATCCCAAGCCATTTGTACTCATTACACTTTTTACAGATAAAAAAGTCAATTAAAAACATAATAATAAATCAGAATTATTTTTAGAGCTGATGGAAATTTGTGAGATCTATCCTAAAATAATCAGTTTTCAAATTAGATCTAGTAACCCGAAGAGTCATAGAGCTAAACAGTTAAATGAAGGTAGCTAAAATGAAGGTATTCTGACTTGGTATGAGATTATCATTAACTCACCTACTGACAAGACTTCATTTTATTTTCCTGGAAATTAAATCGAGTTAACAAAGAACATTATCATGAACCAAAGTTCCTTTTTGCAAGGACTTGATTGACTTTAGTCATCATGGGCCTGTTCAGATTTTAAGTAGCTAGTCTCACTTGATTCTGACTCCCCCATGCAACTGTTCCAGTTTACTCTGCCTTTGTGAGAAAAATAAAGCCATAGATTTATGAAATAGAGAGTTAATAGAAGTCCTTCTGATAAACTGTTTATTATTTACTGTTAATAGTTAATCTACTGATTTACTATCAATAAAGGGGTACTTACAACTCTCCTAAACAAAGAACAATCTAAGAAAGGCACTAAAGGAATAATATAAACTTTTAAAATTATGCCATAGATCAAAGTGCTTTATGAGAATACATGTGTAATCTTTCTCCATGTGGTGGAAAGCCTATAACATACTTTTTATTGCTGTGATGATCAATGGTATAACCATATTTGGCTATTTTGCTAAACATTGTTTCCTTAATGGAAGTCACAAATAACTCAAAAGTCTCAAAAAATTCAAATAATTCAAAAGTAATATATTCTAGAGCTGATATTAACTATTAGCTTGTTTATATTAGAATAACAAGGAAGAATGGTGCCAGACAAGGAGAGGGAACCAGAAGAGACAAAATGTAAAATTTAGTTACTGCTCCAGAGTTTGACACTCTTTCAAATACTGCATAAGATAGTAATCACTCTGTAACCATTTACTAAATAACCATATGAACATTGGCTAATTCTTAAAATTTTATATGCATAAACATCACTTTATATATAATATACTTTAATTGCTCTTCCAGCCATTAATTTTTATTTAGCTTGTGTTTAATGCAAATCAATTCCAAACATCATGTACAATCCAAAACAGGTGTATAGTGTTCATATATGAAGCAAAAGAGTGTTCATTCACACACACAGATCTCATGTAGCTTTAGATCTGTTGGATCTAGTTGTTCCTGTGTGGATTTCTAAAGATGGTACATATTGGGGGGAGGTAAAGAATATACAGTGGATAATGGAAGGAGACTTGTCTTGGGATGGTGACAACACAATATACAGATGATGTATTATAGGATTGTACACCTGAAGCCTATATTATTTTATTAACAAATGTCACCGCAATAAATTCAACAAAAACATGAAAAATAAGTAAAAATGGCAAATATTGGCTTAAGACTTAAGAGTACTATGGCCATACTGAATATTGTAATATCTAAGCATTGGTGTGTGAACTTGTGAACCACAGATTTCATGTAGTATCTATTTTTAAAAAGGTTTTTTTGTAGATCAAGGCAGTTGTAAAAGTTTTAATATCCAGAATCAAGTACACTTAGGTTTAGGACCAAGTTCTAACAAACTAAAAACACTGACTGATATAGAAAGTATTCCAAATGTAGCTATTCTGATTCATAAAGCTTAAAAAAATAGTTACAGAAAGAGCATGAGAGTTGTGAATTTAATGCAGCAGGTTTCCAGTCTTTACTTCCCAAATACCTAATAAACATTATTTTTGTCACCTTCATATATCTCCTAATTTCAGAATTTGTCCAACATGACTTCAAAACAAATTTTTAAATTATGAAAATTATTCAATACATGCAGAAATAAAAAGCAGTATTTTTAAGATTGATATCAATGCACTTCCAATCTTTGGAATCAAAGATTGGAACTTAGGTTATCCAAGTTGGCTAAATGAATTTGGCACTCCTATAGGGTGGGAACGTGTGATAGGAAATATCTGTCATTTGGTTTTTAGTGTATATGCAAGAATTACTCATGGCTGAATTTGTAGTAGATTCCAATCCATCATTGCCCCGCACATGTCAATTACTACATCAAATGCAATGTCAAATCCAAAGCCCCAGAGGAAAGAGTTAAGTTCCCAAGAGAATAGTGAAAACTTAACAATGTAAAACTTTATGTAGAGTATATCCGAATTAAATTAGGGCTGCTGAAATACACAGAGGATTTATAGTAACACCTGGTGGTTCCTTCAAATGTACATATAAATGAATCACAGAAGCTTTTTATTTTACTTAATCATTTTATTGCCTTCTAGATTTAATAAAGCAGAGAGAAAGCTGACTCTCCATTCCACAGTTCATCCTCCACAGTTCTTCCTTTTTCTTGATCCAGGTGAAATTACTCTTATTTTCAAGGTAAAGTTTTAAGTGTCCTTACTTAAAACTTTTGAGCTACGTTTAATCACATCATTTTCAATGTTGTCTCTCTCTGTTCTTGCTCATGAAACTCCAGCAAATTTAATATTGCCATTCATTACGTAGTCAAACCTTCAGATCTTCTTTAAACCAGTCCAATGTGAGATTCTCAACATTTTCTGCATTGGTAAATTAGTAATTAGAAGACTTGATGAAGACCTGTTTTTTCCTTGCCACATTGGACTTCAAGGTGCCATATGAATTGGGCCGTAGAATATGGGTTGGTGAACTGATGTTTCTTGGCCTGAGTCTCTTAAAGGTAGAGATGTAGAAGGGCAAAAAAGACCGCCAAGAGGCTGGCTGTTAACTGCAGGGCACTACTGTGCTTTGTGGTTTCAAGACGATCTGGCGTGCTGGTCAAAGGAACGTGAGAATAAATCCGCGCGGGTAGAAGCAACACCAGAAGCAACAGCCCCAGACTGAGCCTGGCCACCAACGCCTTGTCCATGTTGATTACTGCACCTCGGATCAGACTTGCCACCGCTTGGTGCGGTGGAGGATTTGGGCTCCCGCATGGTGCAGGAGAGGTAACTAGCAGGCTCTTAAATCAGGAGGCATCATAATGGAAGTGATGTGGCACTACCCGCCCACACGCACTCACCATTGGCCACTCCCAATCAAATAATTTGTTTTCAAAATGAAGTATTTCAGCTATTTAGAGAACCTGAACCTGGCCCCTCTATCACTTATAAATCTATATTAAATGTTTCCACTGTCTTTTTTTTTCCAGGTGGCATTATTTATTTTCCTGATTCTTAAAAGTAACCGGTATGTTTGTTGTTGAAAATTGTTAACACTTGTGAGACAACCTCCTCCTCTGGACAGCGACCAGCAGGAAGAAGAAGCAGGAGAAGACAACTGAAGAGCCTTCAGGTCCCTGGCCATCCGTTCACCCACAACCCCCATCATCATGGATTCTTCCTTGCCACAATCGCTAAACATCTAGTGCTAAACCTATCCATATGGGCAGCCTAGCTACTCAGATCTGCTTCCCTGCCCCCTGAGAAGCAGTATCAGATAAATCTTCATGGGCATTTTTGGATTGATGGTGGCTTTGAGCCCGCAGAAGCTCTTTTCAAATTGTGCAAACAAGTATATTCTGAAAAAGGCATTTTTCTATGTCTCTTGATGGTTGTGAAATCCAGGAAAAAGCAATGAGGAAATTTAGAAAGGAGAATTAGCCAAAATGGGCTACAATGATATTTAAATCATCCATTTAAAATGAGCTGATCATGCCATGGCTGGTGTGACTCAGTGAATTGACCGCTGGCCTGGAAACCAGAGGGTTACTCGTTCAATTCTCAGTCTAGGGCACATGCTTTGGTTGCAGGCCAGGTCCCCAGTAGGGGGCATGTCAGAAGCAACTACATACTGATGTTTCTCTCTCTCTCTTTCTCCCACCCTTCCCCTCCGTCTGAAAATAAATAAATAAAATCTTTAAAAATAAAATAAGCTGATTGTGTGGGGGGCTGGATGGAGGGAGCAAAGGGGGAAAATCGGGACAACAGCATAAAGAATAAAATAGCTTTAAAAGAATAAAATGAGCTGACAGTGTTTTGCTAATAAACAGTGTATATCTTGTACATGCAAAAATGAATTCACCTCTCCCAACTCTTTCTGCAGCTAATGGAAAACTGTTAAGGGAAGCTGACCCAAAGAATACACTTGCTCCTTTCCATCATCTTAGCACCTTGTTTTGCCTCTTAAAATTGTGATGTGCACAAACTTTCTTTCCAATGCAATGCAGCTAACATTTTGATACCTAACTTTTGGGGGCAGGGTGCAATTGTTTAAGAATCATGGATTTATTTTTTGCACCTCTTTGGCTATTGTCCTTGTGTATCCTGACAGTGCCATGTGTGTCAGCCCATGTCAATCAAGATGGGTAATCATTGAAATGCCAGACTTCTAAGTTTCGTTTCAGGAATTCAACATGTAAATAATGCTGCTTTGGACTTCCGGTCAAGATGGAGGCGTAGGTGGACACACTGTGCCTCCTCTCACAACCAAAATTAAGGACAACAAAGATTTAGAAACAAGAAAACAACTCATAAAAAATTGAACTATACGGAAGTCCAAGAACCATTCATCCAGATCGGTAAGAGGGGTGGAGTCATGGCAGGAAAAAGTGGAGGTTGGCAGACCCGGGCACGCAGGCAGCAGCGTCTGGCAGATCCCAGCCGCACAGGCGGCAGCTAGCAGACCCCAGGCACGGGGTGGCAATTATGCAGACCCAATGAGGCCGCGCAAGACCAGGTGGTCCCACATTGGCGAGCAGATAATCCAGGCGAAGGGGAAGTGGTGGAAGGGACTGGAATCCGAGAGAGAGTGCAGCAAGTGCCATTGTTCCCTCTCGGACCCCACCCCACATACAGCATCACTACCCAGCAACTGGGCTGCCCCACCCTGGGGAACACCTAAGGCTCCACCCCTCACATAACAGTCATGACTAGACCAAAAAAAAAAAAAAAAAAAAAAAAAAAAAAAAAAAAAAAAAAAAAAAAAAAAAAAAAAAAAAAAAAAAAAAAAAAAAAAAAAAAAAAAAAAACCAGAAACAAAAATGGCTCAAACCAGCAAACAAATCAAAGCCCCAGGGCCAATTCATCTAAGCAACCAAGAGATAGACAACCTATCAGATGCACAGTTCAAAGCACTGGTGATCAGGATGCTCACAGAATTGGTTGATTTTGCTCACAAATTAGATGAACAAATGAAGGCTACAATAAGTGAAATGAAGAAAAACGCACAGGGAACCAATAGAGAAGGGAGGAAAACTGGGACTCAAATCAATGGAGTGGACTAGAAGGAAGAAACAACCAAACAGAAAAGAAGGAAGAAACAAGAATTCAAAAAAACAAGGAGAGGCTTAGGAACCTCCAGGACATCTTTAAACATCCCAACATCCGAATTATAGGGGTACCAGAAGGGGAAGAGGAAGAGCAACAAGTGGAAAACTTATTTGAACAAATAATAAAGGAGAACTTCCCCAATCTGGCAAAGGAAATAGACTTCCAGGAAGTCCAGGAAGCTCAGAGAGTCCCAAAGAAGCTGGACCCAAGGAGGAACACACCAAGGCACATCATAATTACATTAGCCAAGATTAAAATGAAGGAGAGAATTCTAGAAGCAGCAAGAGATAAGGGCACAGTCACCTACAAAGGAGATCCCATCAGACTGTCAGCGGATTTCTCAAAAGAGACCTTACAGGTAAGAAGGGGCTGGAAAGAAGTATTCCAAGTCATGAAAGGCAAGGACCTCCATCCAAGATTGCTTTATCATCCAGTGAAGCTGTCATTTAGAATGGAAGGGAAGATAAACTGCTTCTCAGATAAGGTCAAGTTAAAGGAGTTCATCATCACCAAGCCCTTATTATATGAAATGTTAAAGGGACTTATCTAAGAAAAAGAAGATAAAAAATATGAACAGTAAAAAGACAGCAAACTCACAGGTATTAACAACCAGACCTAAAACAAAAGCAAACTAAGCCAACAAGTAGAACAGGAGCAGAAACACAGAAATGGAGAAAACATAGAGGGTTAGCAACAGGGGAGTGGGAGGAGGAGAGAGGGGAAAAGGTACAGAGAATAAGTAGCATAGACGGTAGGTAGAAAATAGACAGGGGGAGGGCAAGAATAGTGGGGAAATGTAGAAGCTAAAGAAGTTATGACACATGGACATGAATAAAGGGGGGGAATGTGGGTGGGAGGGGGTGTGCAGGGTGGTGGGGAATGATGAGGAAAAATAGGACAAGTGTAATAGCATAATCCATAAAATATATTTAAAAAATAAAAATAGAAAAATTAAAAACAAAAAAAATAGACGGGGAAGACAAGAATAGTATGGGAAATGTAGAAGCTAAAGAACTTATGACACATGGACATGAACTAAAGGGGGGGAATGTGGGTGGGAGAGGGTATGCAGGGTGGAGGGGAATGAAGGGAAAATGGGACAACTGTAATAGCATAATCAATAAACCATATTTAGAAAAATAAATGCTGCTTTGGGGTTATTTTAAAAAGAAAAAAAGAAAACTGGAAGCATTTAATTAAGTATGAGGAGAGGTTTTTATCCAGAGATGACCTCTATTAATATTTGGTATATTTTATACATTTAGTACTTTTGCATCCAGAATTTTTGCTTAACACTTATCATGAGCATTTTCCTCACATTAAAAGCTTAAAAAGCATGAGTTAATTGGCACACTGAATTCTGTGTGTGTGCAGCTTTATCCCCACCTTATTTTGAAGTATTCTTATGCATTTATAGAGAAGTTGTAAAGAGAATATACCATGGAGTTTGTTTTGATTGTTTCTAAGTGATGGGGTTTCTATATTTTCCAACTTTTCTACATTGCTTATATATTTCTTCTGGAGATTGAAGTAATAGTTTTTTAAGGGATAGGATTAATGGAACTCAAACTAGATTAAAATAACATGGAAACAGCTTTTTGGAAAAGACTATAGAAAATAGGCTGTAACATTTAAAAAATAAAGACAGGAAGTTCGTGGTTAATACTATAGCACTCATCTTGATGGGAAATGATCCTCTGAAAGTGGCTAGACTGAGTAAAAATAATACCTTTTATTGATGTTTAAAATTTGGGGGTGACCATTATTAAAAGATTAGCGCAAGCTTTTAAAATCCTTTGGTTTGTGTTTTCTTACCTTCTCAAAGAGAAACTTTAAAGTTACTCAATATCCTGTTGTCTTTTATTTTCAAGAATATAATTATTTTCTTAAATTCCAGAATATAAAGACTTACTTTCTCTTTCCTTTTCCTAGGCCACTGTTTCCTGCCTCTTCAGGAATCCGATTCTCTTTTTCAGAATCTTTAGGGGACAGTCTGAAGAATTCTCCAATTCCTTTTTGCCATTTAGGAGTAGGGCGCACACAAACTGGATTCCCTCCTGCATACTTATTTTCAGCTATAAAATACAAACAGATGGAACTAAATAAGAACTAAGAATACAATAGCCATCCCTTAAAGGGAAACAGTTTCTTAATATCAAATCTAAAGGATATTAAATGATATTAGTACCATTTTAAAATATAGAATTGGAAAATGTGACAAAAAAGTGTCAGTATAATGTATAACAGTACTGTTTTATAGTTATCCTTTAGCCTCGGAAAATAGCATTAATAGAGTTTTTACAACTGGAAAATATTTTTTCATGTTTTGTCTATAAGCAGAGCTATTCAAATAGCCTTATGTACTGCCATAATGAAGTCTGATGCACTTTTCCCAATATAAGGTAACACCCTGTAGTATAAACTGCCAAATTTTTACTTAGTAAGATCACTTAGTTAAAACTCATATAGAAATAGGCTAAAACATGTGCAGCAGTGAACATTTCCACATAAACAGGTTCCACCCTTCAAAGCTCTTGGCTCCTTTTCAGTTCATAAGGTAAATCCAATTCCTAATTATTATAAAACAGCAATCTAAGGGAAAAATTGAGGGAAAACTCCTGTCCTTTTTATAAACTAATGATTAGAATACCAAGAGGAGCAAGTATTATATTATTACATATATCTTTTGTTTTAAAAACATTTGTCACAAGCTCTAGCTATTAAAAAACTGATAAAAATACTTCCATATATACTGTCTGAAATTATATTGCTTGTACTTTTAAAAAATAAAATGGTCTTTAAATAAGTGATTCTTTGGTTCATCATTTTGAGGAAACCTTATGAGAATGTTTTCACTAATAAAAAGTATGTACAGCAACAGATAGCTCAGCATAGAATTCAACTCAGCTCTGCAGATTTAGGTGTGTGACTTTTACTGAGGTCACACAAACTTAATGAACTTAAATTTCCTCATCTTTAAAATAAGAATATCACCAGTTTCACACAGTTGATTATTGATTAAAAATAGAGATATGTAGCCCTGACCAGTGTGGCTCAGTTGGTTGGGCATTGTCCCACAAGGCGAAGAGTCACCAGTTTGATTCCCAGTTAGGGCATATGCCTCGGCTGCAGCCAGGTCCCCGGTTGGGGCAATTGAGAGAGGCCATCCATTGATGTTTCTCTCACACATGGATGTTTCTCTTTCTTTTTCCCTCCCTTCCTCTCTCTCTAAAAATAAATGAATAAATAAACAAACAAAATCTTTTGAAAAAACACAGAGATCTGTAAAATGCCTCAATAGGTAGATTTCTTCAACAGAAGTTCATTAAGGGCCTATCCACTTGTGTTTCAGCAGTGGGCCACACAATGTGCCCCTAACTGGAATTTAGTCTAGGGATACAGAGTATAAGCTATTCTCAATAAATTCATCTATTTTCAAAAAAGTTTTTGCTTATGATTCCTTTTTATCTAAACAGATTGAAATAGGCCCTGGCAGGGTATCTCAGTTGGTTAGAGCATCATCTCCGTACACCAGGGTTGCAAGTTTGATCACCAGTCAAGATATACACAAGAAGCACCAGTGAATGCATAAATAAGCGAATAACAAATCAATGTTTCTCAAAAAAAAATCAATAAATAAAAAATTAAAGAAATTGAAATAGTATTTCTAATGAAATGTTTAGAATAAGGGGAAAACTGAATTAACACAAAAACCCATGAAGTCCTTCACAGTGCTTCCTTGTCTGTTCTTAAGTAGACCTTGAGGGATTAATCTTCCTTACTGCTCAATTCCTACCAAAAGGAATGAGGCACCGGATGGCACGGTGTTTTCTCAACCTCTCCTTGCACACGAGCAGTGTGAAGCTATTCCCCTAGCAGCGTTTTTGATACTATGACTCAGAGGCAGTATCCGAAGCTGCAAAGTTTGAAAACACGCAGCCACCACACCCTCCTCCCCAAATGTAAGGGAAAAGAAAAACATGCAGAAATGAAAACAAAACGTTTACGCTAAAAAGACAATGTGATTAGTACTGTCAACTATCTCCCTAATTCTTAATTTAGTAAAGGGATGCTTACAGAATCTCTTACAAGGAAAAGCCATTCGTCAATATTAAAAATAAAAACACTAAAGCAGAAAAAATAAGGTTGGAGATAAATTGTGTTTGTCCCTAACGCGGAGACACGAGATTCTCTTCCATGTAAGCTCCACCTCTACGCCAGCTCGCCAAGAGGCCAAGGCCCCTCATTTATATCATAGGGCAAGGAAGGAATTCGGACATGCCAGGAAAATAAATTCCACGGTGGGCCGGGAGCTTGCAAGCTAGGAGAAATGTGGTGCCAGGCCAGATCCCCTTTTGAGAGAGTTCTTCCAGGAGCTTGCAGGGCGGGGCCTTTTTTACCTTTCCTCGATGAAGGGGACCTGGAATTAGCAGCAGAGGTGGAGGAACCAAGCACCTTCCTGGGGGCTCGAGAAGCCACCACTGCGGAGAAAGGCAGAGACGGGCGTTCAGAAGGGGATAACAAGGAGACTCGGAACTACATTCTCACCACAGTCCCCGACCCAAGCTCTCGGGAGAGCCCCACGATGCAGAACCCTCCCCTGCCCTCTCAGCTTCTTCCTCCTCTTTAAGGGGCTGGGCCGCTGCTTCACTCGACAGTAGGGGACCACCCTCACCTCTTCCGCCCTCTGCGGCGGAGGGGTGAGGAGCAACCCCTACCCTCCGCTACCGTGCTGCATTGCCTCACCTTTTCTGTAGGTGCCTGGGACACTGTCTGCTTTAGTTCGCACCATATTCAAACTCGAGGAGATGAAAGCAACCAAATGGTTTTCTAGTTGAGAGTGTTTCCCTGGACAAAAACCTGAAAATGAATCTCCCGCCACGGTTTATACTGGTCTCTTTCCCGCGCACTCCGCGGAGTCTCCCCATTGGTTCCGTGCCTTCTCCCCATTGGTTCTGCACCGTACCCCGCAACCAATTGCCAGTGTCCAGTGAGCACGGAGTCAGGGCTGGGCACTGTGCCCACACATCCATCAACTCGCAGAAGCTTATGATTTGTGACCCCTCCCCAAATGGGCGGTACTGGGGTGCTTTCATCGGGTGCCAGTGTGTGGGTGCTAACATTTTGAACTAGGGAAATGTGCCTGCTCTGAAAAGAAAGCCCAGCAAAAAAAGAGAATTCTACCATTCGTTTAAAAGTTACCTCAGGGTTAAATCCATAATGATTGACTCCTGGAAGTGAAACCTGAAATGAAGCGGACTTTTTCATGCAAATCAAAATAAATAGAATTTTTAAGACTTCATGCAGAAACGCTCTCCACGGCGTCCCTAACTAAATCTACAGAATGGGCGAAAAGGAAACTAATACAATTTATAGGGTTTGGGTTTTTGGGTTTTTTTTTGTTTTGTTTTGTTTTGTTTTTTTTACATTTTTAGGATAGTGTGAACCTAAGGAAAAAAAAAACAATGAATTGTGTATACAGACACACATAAAAGAAACAAATTAATAAAACGTCTTCTCGAGACCTGTATAGTCCCAGAGTTGTTTAAAAAACATGCCAAATGTGCTTACAGTACATCTCTGGCAGACAGCATAATTCTAAAATAGGAGTTCATAACTACTTTCTATCCCTGTGCCTATCTTCTAATTAGTCACAATACCCCTGGGGAGTGATTTTCACTCTCTGAATACCATGCATAAAATATCAGACGAGCTTGCTTTGGGATTTTGTTAAATGCTCACTTGAAAAGTAACCCTAAAAAAGTAAGTACAGCATTGATTTTCTCCAATAAATTATGTTTAAACTTTTGGAACTTCTTAGTACTTTAACACAATCAACAATTACTTTGTGTTTTAGAATTAAATAATCTAGACAAGTGAAATTAGCATTATAATAACAACAGGAATTGTATTGAAAATTACTTGTAGCTTTCTAAACCTTGGACTCTAAGATTACAGCCAAATTCCTATCAGAAAAATCAACAAGCCCCAGGGTATATTCCTTTGTTATTTGTCATTGTGCCCCTCTGAATACACAATGGTTCTTCAATACACATTATTTCCTTTTAAATTCTAGTGGCTTCCACAAAGACCCTAAATTACTTAATATGAACTCATATCGCAGATCCGTGAAGAAATTAGAACTGCATAGAGAATCTGTCTGTTTTTTCTCCTGGCTGCAAAGAATTACAAATATTCTTTTGCACACAAGTATAGTCTATGGCCATGGGTGTCCAATCCTTTGGTGTCTCTGGGCCATACTGGAAGAAGAAGAGTTGTTTTGGATCACACATTAAATACATTGCAACACGTAATCACAAAAAAATCTCATGATGTTTTAATTAAATTTGCAATTTTGTTTTGAGGCGCATTCATAGCCATCCTGGGACACATAGGGCTTTTGGGCAACATTTGGACACCCATGGACACATTACTACAGCTGTGTTTGTATGTTTGTCTTTTTAATACCAATTGTGATCTGGAAGGACACATGTTAGAGTAAAAAAATAGGGAAAGAGCAGTGACTGCTCTAGTAAAAATTCTTAATTTTAATGTTTGCATTTAGGAAGTGCTTCTCCTTTAAAGTTATATAAAACACAGAGAGTTCTGTGGTATGAATCTGAAAATTTCAAAGGCCTAGGACATTAAGAAAAATCATAGAATATATGAATAAAATTTATGCCTAAGTTTATATGAAAGAATATCTTTAGGTCATGATAAATATATGTGCTTGCTTTGCTCAGGCAGAAATGCATTTTAATAAATAGTAATGATTGTAAATTGCATTACATTATATTACAGACATTACAAACTAGAGATCACAATCCTTAACATGCCCTATGCAGAAAGAACATTTTATTTTTGAGTACCTAGTAATTTCATCAAAATATGTATGATATAGTAAGTTTTATTGTAAAAAAAAAAACGAAGTCATACTGTCTTCAAGAAGTTAATATTTTATTTATTCTATTTTTAAAAAGATTTTATTTCTTTTTAGACAGAGGGGAAGGGAGGGAGGGAGGGAGAGAAACATTAATGTGTGGTTATCTTTCACATGCCCCTCACCAGGGACCTGTCCTGCTACACAGGCATGTGCCCTGCCTGGGAATTAAATTGTCAACCCTTTGGTCCGCAGGTGGGTGCTCAGTCCACTGAGCCACACCAGCCAGGGCAAAAAGTTGGTACTTTAGTTGTGGGGACTGAACAGATAAAGAAACAGGTAAACTATTTGCTACATTATAATTGGTATTAAATGTGGAGGATTTTTATGAAGAAACAAAACTTGTACCCATTATTAATGAACATTCACAGAGTATTTTTAAGCTAGAAAATCACGTTTTCCAAATTAATTAATCACAGACTATCTAAACTCAATGGAAATCAATAATCTTATGATTTTGATTATTTATATCAATAAAAACATTAGCATAAAAAGATGAAACAGCAACCGATTAATGTGATTACTTAGCCTAAATAGCCTAATGGAAATGGAGAACCTATAAATATAAAACAAAGCCAGCCAATCAAATATATTGATTAAATATATCAGAAGACATTATGCTCTTCATAAAAGTCTGGTTAATTTGTCCCGAGTCCACAGCGGATTACGGAAAAGTAAAAGACTTTTAAATCTAGTCATGTTGGGTTGAAATACATAACTTCAACTTCTTAAAAACCACTACAGAGACTTCATGTGGAAGGTCTTCAAAGCCATATCCCAACACCTGTTTTATTAAAAGTTTCCCTCCTCGAGTGTGCTGAGTGGTCTTGGTCATCCTGGAAAAGACCTGGCTCAAAAAATTAGATAGCAAGAGGTTTTAGCAACGTGAATTTATTATTAGACTACGGCAAGGGTAAGAGGGAGCGGAATTAATGACATCACTACCACTACAGCAAATCCTTATAGTGCTTCCAAATACTTTTTAAAATGTTTTACATAAACCAGACAATTTAAAATTAGTCCCTGAAAAATAAAAATACAAATGGACCTCCAGGTTACGAGTTATAGTTTTGTTTTTCTTAAGCTGTAGTTTTCATAGGTATTTATACTGTCTTCACAACAGAATTCCCCATTTTAAAGTCCTACGACTGACGGTGCGGAAGAATCACAAGCGGATCCTCTGATTCTTGTGTAAATACTACCCGCTGAGGGAAGTAGGAGGAGCCGGCAGAGGTGGGAGGGATCTGTGCAGAGGGCTTCTCAACCGCGCGGGGCGGTGCCGCCTGGCGGAACCCGCGTAAGCGAAGTCAGTGTGCGACGGGAACGAGTCCGGCGCAGGACTCGAGGCTTTCTCAGCGCAGCCGGTTCCGGCTGGGGAAAATGGCGATGGCTGGGGCGGTGTCCAGAGAGCAGCTGGTGGGCTGGTGTACCCAGCAGTTACAGAAAACTTTTGGCTTGGATGTCAGCGAGGAGATCATGCAGTAAGACCGGTTCGGGTCCGAGGCGGGAAGGGGGTTTGGGATGTGATCTGGCTGAGGGAACCGGGAAGCAGGGAGGATTAAAAAGTTAATGAAAATGAAGTAATGTGATTAGACGTCTGCTGTTCGTCTCTAGGTGCGGAATTTTGACCTTAGGTCTTATAATTTAGTTTCTGGAGTAGGGTGTCATGTTCCACAATCGCCCGATGGGGCCTTTTTTCCTATGGAAACGCCACATTCCTGTAATTAGAACTTGTAAGATTAACCCGGGAACCAGTTGCCATATAGATTCTAGAGAGAAGGAGCAAACCAAATTGTCTTTTCAGAAATGCCTTACTCTGGAATGTTTTAGTTTGCCCGAACTGAGTTGTGTCAAATAGGACCTGGGATTTAAATGGGGGCTGCGTGATAACGATGCAAACAAATAGCTCTTGACTCACCATTCCCACGTTCTATTTTTTGTTGTTACTAGTTTTGGAACCTTGGGCAACTTAATCTCCCCCTCTGTATCTTAGTTTCCTCATCTATAAACTGACTAACTAGTACAGTTTATCATATACTTTATGATTTTTATGAAGTGGAGATGGTGACATAATTTAAATGTTTTCAGTTCATTTGTTTAACAAATATTTGTTGCGCTACTACCAGCCAGGTACTGGAACATCAAAGAAATTGCTACAATCGGGTTTTGGTTGGTTGACGAGTCCTCAGGTAGGGAAAATTCAGGGTGTTGTGGGAGCACTAAGTAAAGTACTGTCTTAAGATATGAGAAACTTCAAAGTTTACTGAAAGGGATGACTTTCACTTTGAGAACTAAAGGATGGCTGGATGGAGGTGCAGTGTACAGGTGAGAAGGAAAAATTTCCACAAAAATTAGTCTTGATCAGGGAACCTGTGCTTCTTGACTTGATTCCTTTTTCGTTGATGCTGAAACCAGAGTTGCAATTATAGGACTTTTATAGGAAGTAAAGGTGAGTTTTTGAGTTTGGGAGAAAATAGACTTATTGGCAAAGAGAGTTAAGAGAGCTTGTATTAAAGGATTTTTTTTTAAAACACTGGAATAGATTTATCAAAACTAAACCAACCCAAAAACCCAGCCAAATTGTATGGCTTGGTTTTACCCTTGGTTGAGGACAAGATCTGGGTAAGTAGTTTTTCAAACATTTTTTAAAGCAGTAGAATGCTGTCAATTGGAATAATGAGACTTTTTTTTTTTTTTTGCAACATACCAAACAAAAAAGTCATTCAATTAAAAAATATTGGGACTATTTTTGATGGATCAGGCATGGAGTGTGGATTAGGGCAGTCTTCTCAGTCTCTGAATCCAATTGTATTTTGTCTGCCTACACAGTATCAGGAAAATTTTAATTCTCATAGATTTAAAAGTTTATTTTGCAGCCTTAGATTTTTCTCTTTAAACTTATCTACACCCTTGAAAGAGGAGTGATCAGAAATTTAAAGTTAAAACACTAAGTAAGGCTAAATACCTGCTTGCATTTTTAAAAAAGATTTTGTTTATTCTTGGAGAGAGGGGGAGGGAGAGAGAAAGAGGGGGAGAGAACATTGATGTGAGAGAGAAATATCAATCAGTTGCCTCTTATATGTGCTCAGAATGACCAGGGAACCAAACCTGCAACCCAGATGCATGCCCTGATTTGTGAATCCAACCAGCACTACCTTTAGCTCTGCAGGCCAGTTCCCAACCAACTGAGCCACACTGGTCAGGGCCCTGCTTGTATTTTTAAAAATTCATAAATATAAGTTAGACAAGAATTATTCAATACTTAAAATAAGCACTAAAGCTACTTATATAATGCTGTTTGAACCACTTGGTTTTTAGTACACAACAAGCGTACTAGTTTAGTTATTGCACAACAAGCTATAATGCCATGACGAAAGCATTTGCTGTATGAATTCATTGTGCCTTGCCTAGTATTTGAGAATTACCCAGGTGTACTGCAGTTACCTGATAATATGAATAATTCGACTTGAGTGGCCTGAGAGAGGGAAAGGGAGGGAGAAAGAGGGAGAGAAACATTGATGTGCAAGAGATTCATCGATTAGTTGCCTCTCATAGGCCCCCAAAAGGGGACCTGGCCTGCAACCAGGCATGTGCCCTGACTGGGAATTGAACTGGCAAACCTTCAGTTCACAGGCCGACGCTCAATCCACTGCGCCATACCAGCCAGGGCAAGATTTATAATTGTTAAGAATATTAAATCATTAACTGGTTAGATTTTAGTATATATTCATATTTTTGTGAATATTTTAGGGTTTGCAATATAGAAATTAAGTAATTTATATCATTCCTAGGAAAATATAATAATTGCAGATATGTAGGTATAGAAAGTATTCTGCCAATTCTACTTTAATAAAAATTTTAAAGAAAGTATCCTGTGTTAAGGGTAGCCCCACAAGCCTATTTCAAAACACTGATTTGATTTTAGAAATACAAGAAGTTTGTACACAGTTTATGTTATGAACTGCTTGATTAGGGTCTTTGATTTGATTAGGGTCTTTGGTCTAATCAAATTTATATCCCTAGTATCTGGGGTAGAACTTGATTCAAAGTAAACACTCAAATGGATTTATCACTGGTTTTTACTACCTTCGTCTCTTGTTATGATTATTGAAAAACATAGTGTAAGCTAGTCTTGTTTCAGCAACTTTTATCTTTACTTTCTGAGGTATGTTTTGTCAATTGAGAGTGCTGAAGAGATACGAGAATATGTTACTGACCTCCTTCAGGGAAATGAGGGCAAAAAAGGTCAATTCATAGAAGAGCTTATAAACAAATGGCAGAAGAATGATCAAGAGTTTATTTCTGATGCAGTACAGCAGTCCTTCAAAAAAGATGGTGAGTTAAGTTAATGTAATGAAGTAATGATTTGAAATATTGGTAAAGGGCTGGTTATTTTCTGTCACTCTGTATTTCCTCACAGCTAACTTAAACAGAGTCGTATGTATACATATTTTTAATTCAGTTCTTCTCAATCTGTGATGAGTATTATTCTAGTTCAGACTTTTTCAACTTAGAAAATATCACATACTATGTGCAGAAATAAATGTGGCTTCAGAATAATTTGAAAAATTTATATGTGGGTTACAAAAACACTTTTCAGTTATGTGCATACCTGGATGAACATTTTTAATATAAACAGATTTAGAAGTAACAGTTTAGTTAAACAGTAAAAAAAGATGAGCACAAAACTATATAATCTAAGTCATTATTATTATACAGCCTGAAATATGAGATTTTAATTTTACTTCTTAACCCTGGCCAATAGTCTTTATCATTGACTACAGTCTTGAAAATGATGGTTTAAATGCAATTCTCGTTTGAAAGAGGGTAGTTTAAAAACCTGCCTGGTTTCATATCTTGACTTTAAATATTGAGCATCGCCTTCTCTTTATTAGCTATTAGTTCACCAAACTATCTATGTACATATATATATTTTTTCTTCTTTAAAGAAATTTTAGATGGGCAGAGATCAGGAGACCAGCTAAAGAGGAGTAGACGGAAAGGGAGAAACAGACAGGAAGTTCCTGCATTTGCTGAACCTGATACAACTATAGAGGTCAAAACACCTTTTGATTTAGCCAAGGTAAGTGCTTATGTAATGAAATTTTTTTCTGGCTATGTGAGGAAGAGGCAACGACTGATGAGGAGAGTGTACAAATTGGTCTAGAATGACAGTCTTTCAACAAATGCATGAATTTTATGAATAGAAAGTGATAATTACTTTCTATATGGTAGTTTTTTGGGCAGCCTGATTAAATAAGTATTGTAAGGATATCTTTACGTGGACGTAATGGGGGTGTGTGTGTGTGTGTGTGTGTGTGTGTGTACATATATACACATATATAATGGGAAATAATGAAGTACACCTTCAAATTCAACATTTTTTGTGGGTTTATACTAAAAGAATATACAGTTCTAGCTGTTATTAACAGTGTTTCTCTTGGGCCATCCACTACCACCACTATCCTCATCGTCTTTTAGCTTTTATTCCCTCTTGGTATTGGGAGGTAAGCAGAAATATTTATTTTATCTTTTCTTTCCTTTTTAAATAACCAGAAATATTTATAATCAGGACAATTTTACCAGCTAAATTTACTAATATAAGGGAAAAGTTAATTATGCTAAAATGGAAGACTATGATCAGAAAATTCTGAGTGTGATGATTATGTAAAAAAAAGCTTGGCAAAATATTTACAAAATAATGTTAAAGTAAAAAACCTGAGATTTAAGCCTTTTATCAGTTGGAATAAAATGAGCTAGGACCACAAGCAAAAGGTAAAGCACAAGTGACCAATACACATAAAAAGATGTCTAACCTTACTAGTAATTAAGGAGACCAGTTCGTCACCCTCATTTCCTGGGGCTTTCCTAGTTTGAGCATCTTTTAGTCCCACGCAAATCAGGATGGTTGGTTACTATATTAATAATCAAATCAATACACATTAAATCCCTGAGATTCTGCCTGTCAAATTGTCACTATATAGAGTACTTAGAGATGATGAAGTATTAAAACAGTAACCTCCCGTACATTGCTGATGGCGGTGTAAATTGGTTTATGCTTTGAGGACAATTTGGCAGCATATATGAAGAACCATGGAAAATGTTCATATACTTTTGATTTATTAATCTAAGTTAAGAAAGTAATTAGAAATACATGCTAAACACTATGTTCTGTACAATTTTATTTATAATATTGAAAATTTGAACTGACCTGACTGTTTAGCCATAAGAAAAAGATTAAATAAATTATAGTTCTCTCTTATATGCCTGAACCATGGATAGGAACAATGGTGTGGGGATTGCCTGACCAAGTGGGGTGGGCTGGGTGTAGGAGGGTAAAGGGAAAAGAAGTGGGACAACTGTAATAGCATAATCAATAAAATCTAATTTAAAAAATTAGCCCTGGCTGGTGTAGCTCAGTGGATTGAGCGTGAGCCTGTGAACCAAGGGATCGAGGTTCAATTCCCAGTCAGGGCACATGCCTGGTTTGTGGGCCAGTTCCCGGCAGGGGACGCATGAGAGGCAACCACCCATTGATATTTCTCTCCCTCTCTCCCTCCCTTCCTCTCTAAAGATAAATAAATAAAATGTTTAAAAGAAAATTATAGTTCCCTCATTTGATGGAATACTATTATGCAGTTAATAAAGTTATTCAAAATATAGAATTTGGGAAAATGTTCATCACAATTAGGCTTGTAATCCACCTAAACATTATTTTGAGTAATTTTTTGTATTAATAAATTACTTTTTAAAATTAATAATAAAAATACTTGCTTTCAAAGTAGAAGTAGTTTATATATGGGTATGAATATAAGTGTTGATTGCAAGTAAATAGAATCTTAAGGTAAAAGTAACATAAAAATATAAAGAAAATATTTTCTGATCAATGTGATGAATAATGGATGAAATTTTTAAAGCCTTCATAATTTTAAAAATTATGAAATAATAACAGTATGATAACAAACTTGTAATAAATTAATTTTTAACATCCAGGACAGAAAGTTGTTGAAAATAGCTTGAGAACTATTATCTGTATGTTCTTCTTTGAGTCAATGCCCTAAGGATGCGTTCTAAAAAAATTCTTGTTCTCTTTTTAAATATTACTGGTAAATATTTTAAACTTTAAATATAAGCATTTCTTTTCTTGTAATTATTACATCTTTTCATTTATTCAGTCTTGTGTTGCTTTAACGTGTCTGGTCAGTGCACTCATTTACCATCCACATTAGAGGAGCCTGCACAGGCTGTATGGTAACTAGGTTTTTAGTGTGGTGAGTGCCAGTTACAGTTTGACAGAGAACTTCACTGTTTGTATTAATGGACTTTAATGGATAAGGTGCCTTGATGCTTGCTGTTAAGTAGGTTTCGTAAGGTAAAGTAAAAGCTGGGGGCCACTCTTAAATTTCCAGACGAGTAGGGAAAATCTTCAAGTTAATAATGATTTAATAATAAATTTTATATTTCTTAATGCTTTCAGACCAATTTATCTCTCAAGAACCTGTTTCTGAGCCTATGTTTTGTCCTTAAGTGTTTTGTATTCATTAAGCAAACTTGAAAAATAAGTTTGAGAAAATGGTTTATCCCCTATATAGTATTTTCTCATTAAAGCCCCAGTGTATACTGAATTAGTGAGTACCGAACTTCCTAGGAGACTACATGAGAGCCTCTGGTCACAACAGTTTCATCAGCCAATCAATACATAGCCTTATTTCATGTGCGTTTTTGTTTAAAGACACTTTATTTAATATATGTTGTTGAGTCATTAACGTTGACTCACAGCCAACAGCACTGTAACTCACAGCAGAAGAAAAGTTATTTATAAGACACCTATTGTCTATGTAAAGTAGAGCCATCTCATGCTTAGGAACACAGGACAGCACTTCAGCACCGTGCATGGGGGCCATTTTAAATGGTGAGATCACCAACAAAAAGCATAAAAGTGCAAAAAAGTGGCACCAAATAGACTAAAAAATGACACATGTTTATGGAATGAGAGCTGAAACAAGAAGGCAAATCATTACCTTGCTTGACCTTAGCTGGAAATAGGCGCATTTCGTGACTCAAATTTATTGCCACTCTGTGAAAGCACTTGGAGTATTGATTTGGGGATTACAAGTAAATTTTAGCAAGTAGGCAAATTCACAGATCTGAAAGCATGAGTAATGATTATCAAAGTGTACCTATAAATGGGCCTGTAGATAAATCTGTCTTCAACTTTCACAGGCAGTTCATCTGGCTATTCAGAAATTTTTATTGTATGTTGCTGTGTGTCAAGAACTGATTTTGGCATTAGAGTTATAGCAATAAACAAGACACATTAAGCTTTTTTGCTGTCCTGGAGTTTACATTTTAGTGGTTCAGAGGAAAAGTGGAAAAGACAGTCAAAGAAAAAAATTTTAAGTAATTATAGATTGTGAAAACTGCCATGAAAGAAATAAAAACAATAGTGTGGTAGGTAGTAATTGGTAGGACAGATATTAGTTTAGGTAGGTTATTCAGAGAAGGCCTCTCTAAAGGATTGAAATAATAGCTAAGACCTGAATATGAAAAGGAACCAGTATGTAAAAAGGCAGGCTAGAAACAGTACAGATAGAGGGAATAGCAAGTGCAAAGGGGAGATGGGCAAAAGTGTTGAAGGAAGAATCAGGATTCTTGTGTGCCTGCAACATAGTGAGCAGGAAAAGAATGATATGTAGATGAAGTTGGAGAGTACACGGAGGCCATATGTAAGGCTTTATAGGTTATTAGAAAGTAGCTTGGATTTTATTACAAGCACAGTGGGAAGCCAGTGACGATTTTAAGCAGTGGGATGATATACTGTGAATTGTGTTGCTTGCCCCTTTGTCCCCTTCTCTATTTCTCTATCTCTCTCCTTCTCAATAAATACTTATTGCCCATTATATATGAGACCTCATCAAAGCCTTGCTCTTAATTCCTCAAACCTTATTTTTTTTTTTAAGTTTTATTTATTTATTTTTAGAGAGAGGGGAAGGGAAGGAGAAAGAGACAGAAACATCAATGTGTGGTTGCCTCTCATGCATCCCCTACTGGGGGGACCTGGCCTGCAACCCAGGCATGTGCCCTGACTGGGAATCGAACTGGTGACTGTTTGGTTCTCAGCCCATGCCCAATCCACTGAGCTACACCAGCTAGGGCCCTCAAACCTTATTTTAAGGTAGCTGGATACTGTAATGAGAGTCAAATACAAATTTCTGCTTAGGGATTTTAATATTCCCTCCATCACCAACCCTGAGAAACAAAAATATAATTGACTATATTGAAAAACTTTGACTTGCTAAATTATATTCAATCTAGCACTTGCCTGACATTTTCATTTTTACCTAAATTGACTTATTTGATTTTTTCTTAGCTCAGCTTTTGGTTTTGGACATTAGAGCATGTCACATCTCTTTTTATTTCCTATATTTTTATTGTTGACAGTATTATAGATGTCCCCATGCCCCAATCTTTGGCCGCCTCCACCCAGCCCCACCATCCCTGTCACATCTCTTTATACTTACCAAGAATTGTTTCTCTTACTTGTATTTTCACATCCTCTAGAACTCTTGCGATTTTTCCACTATGAAACTTCAATCTCTGGAAATAATTGAGAAACTCTCAGTTTAAAGGGAAATAGGACCACAGCATGAGAGAAGTATCTATACACTTTATGTGTCAGAGGCAGCTGTGGTTTATATGTTTGTATCCCCTCAAAATTCACATGTTGAAATGCTAATGCCCAATGTGATGATATCAGGGTGCGGGGCCTTTGGGAGATTCCTGTTGTGAGGGTGGAACTCTCATGGGTGAGATTAGTGTTCTTATAAAAGAGTTCCCTGGCTTCCTTCACCACATGAGGACACAGTAACCTCAATGTCATTTCTGTAACCTGGAAGAAGGCCCTCACCCAACTGTGCAACACCCTGATCTTGGACTTCCAACCTCCAGAACTTTGAGAAATAAATTTCTGCTGTTTGTAAATTGCCCAGTCTATGGTATTTTGTTATAACAGCCTAAATAGACTAACATAGAGGCTAATAAATATAGTTCACTTTTTAAACTTTTTATTTTATAACTTACATATAGAATTGAACAAATGGATTTTCACAAACTGACCCATACCTGTATAAAAAGAAACAAAACATTACTATTCCTCTAGAAGACCCCCAGCATGCCCCCAAATGACAGCCCTCCCAAGGAAAACAGCTTCTTGACTTCCAACATCATAGATTACTATTTCTGCTCATGGACTTTGTATAAATGGAGCTAAATAACATGTACTCTTTTGTTCTTGGCTTTTTTCAATTAACATGCTTTATGAGAATTATTCATATTATTTTGTATAGCTATACTTTTTCATTCTCATTGCTACATTGGATCTTATTATATGAATACATCAATGCTGTTGACATTTGGATAGTTTCCAATTCCAGTGCTGCAATGAACATTCTTTTGCATATCTTGTAGTGACATATTTATACATACTGCTGCATATATATCCAAGAATTGAATTGCAGGGTTACAGGATATGCATATGTTCAGCTTTGGTAATTACCAATTTATACTCCAACAGTGTATGAGAGCTCCAATTGCTCTGTATCCTTGCCAGTACTCTGTATCTTCTGTCTTTCAATTTAGCCATTCTGCTTGGTATGATGTTGTATGCATTGTGGTTGTATTTTGCATTTTCTTGATAACTAATGAAGTTCAGCACCTTTTCATGTGAGCGTTGGCCATTTGGATATCTTCTTTAAAAAAAAAATTATTTATTTATTTTTAGAGGGAGGGGAAGGGAAGGAGAAAGACAAGGAGAGAAACATCAGTGTGTGGTTGCCTCTCATGCACTCCCCACTGGGCATGTGCCCTGACTAGGAATTGAACCAGCAACCCTTTGGTTTATAGGCAGGTGCTCAACCCACTGAGCCACACTAGCCAGGGCTGGATATTTTCTTTTTGAAAGATTTATTTTTAGAAAGAGGGGAAGGGGAGGAGAAAGAAAGGGAGAAAAACATCAGTTGGTTGCTTCTCGCACAAGCACCAACTGGGGGCGAGGCCTGCAACCCAGGTATGTACCCTGACTGAGAATCAAAATGGCGACCTTTTGCTTTGCCAGACAGTGATCAACTAACTGAGCCAAACTGGTCAGAGCTGGATATCTTCTTTTATGACATTCCTATTTAGGCCTTTTGCCCATTTTTCTATTGTGTTTTCTGTCTGAATCTATCTTACTGAATCTGTTTTTACTGATTTTTCTTATTTATATTTCCAAAGCTATATCATCTGCTTTTATTTTTTAAAAAGATTTTATTTATTTATTTTTAGAGAGAGGGGAAAAAGAGGGAGAAAGAGAGAGAAACAGCAATTGCATGCCTCTCTCACACCCCCAATTCTGGACCTGGCCCACAACCCAGGCATGTACCCTGACTAGGAATTGAACCAGCAACCTTTCAGTTTGCTGGCCGGCACTCAGTCTGTTGAGCCACACCAGCCAGGGCAAATATCATTGCTTTTAGAGGCATTTTTGTTTTTTATGATCTTCAATTTAGCTATGCTTAAATATGTCACAATTAGCTTTGACGGCTACAACCACTAGAGGGCTGAAAAGGCAAGGTCTATTAGCTCATTTTTCTAGAGCGTAATCTTTCTTTAGACCCTTGATTATAACTAATTTGTATTTCTCCTACTCTGTCCCTTCTTGGCTCCTTCGTAGTGTGTAAGTTGTTATTAAATACAACTGAGGTTTTTCTCTTTTCAACTATTTTTATTGTCATTAACTATTTGATGTTACTTCTGATATTTTTGTACACTTAGGTACAAGAGAACAGCAACTCTTTAAAAAAGAAGACGAAGTTTGTTAGTTTATACACAAAAGAGGGACAAGACAAGCTTGCAGTCCTGATCCCAGGTCGCCACCCTTGCGATTGCTTGGGCCAGAAGCACAAGCTGATCAATAACTGTCTGATCTGTGGGCGTATAGTCTGTGAACAAGAGGGCTCTGGCCCCTGCTTATTCTGCGGTTCTCTGGTAATAGTTTTTTATTTTATTTTACTGGTTTAATAAATAGGGACATTTACATCCTTTGTATTCTTTTTCATAGTAAATTTTTTTCCCTACGATATCCAGTAAACTGTAGTAGCAGGAATTTTTTAGGCAAAAACCCAAGGTTACATCCTAATAATGAGGCTTGTTAGTAGGAAGTGTTTTGAAAAGACATATGTTTGAAAGACGCAAGTCTTGTGTCAGATTAAGTTTAATTCAAGAAAACTTTAGGGCCTAAAATGTCAACTTTTTTGTCAAAGTCTTCAGACATATCCCCACAAGGACAGAACCACTGTGACATAATCCTCAGGTCATTAACACTTTTGTTTCTAGGATACCTCCTCTTTATAGCTCTGTATGAGAGAATAACTTCAAGAATGTAGCAGCAATGCCTCTGTTATAAACACCCTAATGAACTGTCTAGAAAGCTTATTCTGCCAGTTGAGCTGGCTGGCTGAAGCAGTGGCATTTGGTGTTGGTAAAGGGTACTATTTTATATTGTTTTGTTTTACCTTCTCTTTAATTGTTTTGTTTAGGAGCCTTTAGTTTTTCAATATACTCAGAGAACAAGCTGATAAAAAAATAGATGACCTAAAAAATGTAATGTCTGCTATCAGAAATGTTCAGAAAATGTCCTCCCATATGAAGCTTTCTCTAGAGAAACAACCTACCGCTGCTGGCAGGAACTCTGTCCAACTGCTAGGAAATACAGTGTTTTCTGTTAGATCCCCTAGAAATCTAACAGTTCAAGAAACTGAGGAATGTAAAGTAGATTGTCCTTTAAGCCTGGCAGTTTTACAAGCGTATATGAAACTCTTTTTAAGTAATCCCTTCTTTGCCCCCCTTCTTACAATTGCAGGGATTTTATTATTATTTTTTTCATCCTCAACTGAGGATGCATTTATTGCTTTTAGAGAGAGAGAGAAAGAGAAACATCAATGTGAGAGAGAAACATCAATCAGTACCCTCCCCTGTGCACCCAAAATAGGGCACCTAGTAGGTGCCCTGCCCAGGAATTGAACCCCCCAACCTTTTGGTGCACAGGGCAATGCTCCAACCAACTGAGCCCTCCAGCCAGGGCTGCAGTGATTTTGTAATAAACAAAACTTTATTTTGTTTAATATAGTCATTATTTTATAATATTCAAAGGAAAAAATCAAAATATATATGGTATAAAAGCTACACAAGATTTCACTTGTGATACTGTAATTTGCTTTTTTTCTCTATGTCTTTAAAATAAGATATCTGCTTATAATTTCTCCTTTAAGACATGGATTGCATAATTAGAACAGGAAGGCTTTTAAAAAGTGTTGAATATATTTTACAATATTCTCAATGATGTAGCAAATCTTTCTCCTTTAAAAGTAGGTTAGATTTTTTATTTTTTTAAATTAAAATTATTTTAAAGATTTTATTTATTTACTTTTATTTTTTAAAGAATTTATTTATTTATATTTAGGGAGAGGGGAACAGAAGGAGAAAGAGAGAGAAACATTAGTGTGTGGTTGCCTCTCGTATACCCCCTACTGGGGACCTGGCCTGCAACCCAGGCATGTGTCCTGACTGGGAATTGAACCAGTGACCCTTTGGTTCACAGGCCAGCATTCAATCCACTGACTACACCAGACAGAGCTGTCTATTTACTTGTAGAGAAAGGGGAAGGGAAGGAGAAAAAGAGGAAAAGAAACAGATTGCTGTCTGAGAGAGACATCAATTGGTTGTCTCTAGTATGCCCCAGTTGGAGACTTGGCCTGTAACCCAGGCATGTTCCCTAACTGAGAATTGAACTAGTGACCTTGTGGTTCACAGGTCACCACTCAATCCACTCAGCCACACCAGCCACAGCAGGTTAGTTTTTTTTTTTTTAAAGATTTTATTTGTTTATTTTAGAGAGATGGGGAAGGCGGGGAGAAAGAGAGGGAGTGAAATCAATGTGTGGTTGCCTCTAGCACACCCCATACTGGGGATATGGCCTGCAACCCAGGCATGTGCCTTGACTGGGAATCAAACTGGTGTTGCTTTGGTTTGCAGGCCTACGCTCAATCCACTGAGCCATACCAGCCAGGGCTAGGTTAGATTTTTTTTTAAACTGCCAAGTCATTCAGGGTCACTTGCAGTGAGATCAGTTTTTTATATGGTTCATGAAAGAAGGGAGAAATAGAAAGAGTAAGGTAAAACTCAATTTGAATATATATTTTTTGGTATATTTGGATAAAAAAGTGTCAACAGTCTCGTTTTTTTATTGCCAAACTAATGTGTAATTTAAGTTTACTTTGTAGACATATCAGGAAAATAACATAAATAAGTATTGGATCATGTGACTTTTATTACTTTGCAGGTATGTACTCGTGAAGAACAGGATATTTTACAACGTGACTCAAACAAGAGCCAGAAACTGCTCAAGAAGCTAATGTCAGGTAGGCAGTAATCTTCTCATTACTCCCCCTCTCAATGTCTGAGCACATAACGAGTGAGAAAACAAATAATTGTAATGGATTATAACCCAATGAGTAAAATTAATATCCTGAATTAACTAAATGGGGAGAAGGGACAGCTCTTTCTTACAGAAGAACTCTAGTTAATAAAGTGAATGAATCTGATGTTTAGAGTTGACATATACTAATATTCAAAATGTGCAATTTTCAACAAAAAATTATGAGGCATGCAAAAGAAATGAGAAATTATTGCCCATTCACAGGAAAAAAAGTTAATAACATGGAAATTATGCCTGAAGCCCTGGCTGGTGTAGCTCAGTGGATTGAGTGCAGGCCTGCGAACCAAAGGATTGTGGTTCGATTCCCAGTCGGGGCACATGCCTGGGTTGTAGGCCAGTTCCCGGCAGGGGACACACGAGAGGCAACCACACATTGATATTTTTCTCCCTCTCTCCTTCCCTTCCCCTCTAAAGATGAAATAAATAAAATCTTAAAAAAGAGAAAAGAAATGAAATTGTGCCTGAAGCTCAGGCAAAGGAAAGCATGAAGAACTAAGGAAATTAAGAAAACAGTGTTACACCAGGTAGAGAATATTAGTAAAGAAATAGGAATTACAGGAGTGCCAGTTAAGATGGCTGCAGAAGAAGTACTCCCTCCTCCTACAACCAAATCAAAATTACGGCTTAACTACAGAACAAACATCATTCAGAACCACCTGAAATCTGGCTAACTGAAAGTCCTACAACTTAGGGAATTAAAGAAGCAGCTAAATACATTGAGACTTGGCAGATACTCAGAATGGGCTGGTCCACACCCACATGTAGTTAAAATTTGGGAGGAATGTTTTGTAACAGAGGTCCTTCTGAGGAGCAAGAGGTCTCAGCCCCATACCAGGCCCCCCAGCCCAGGATTTCAGTGCCAAGAAGAGAAGGTTCCATAACTTCTGGTTGGAAAAACCAGTGTGGATTGAGGCAGAGGGAGACAGAGAGCAGCTGGAGTCCCAGGCAATTCCTCTTAAAGGGCCCACACACAGACTTACTCTGACTCACTCTGAGCTCCAGTGCTGGGCAGCAGCTTAAAAGGCACCAGAGCTATACATGGAAGCAACTGAATCATGTAGGAAAACGGTGAAAGCTGAAGGGGTGGCAGCTTTCTCCCTGACAGAATTGCAGTTACAGGCCATTGTTCCATTGGTGAGCCCTCCCCTATCCAGAGCCAGCAGGCAGGGGGCCATATCTGAGATTCCCATCAACTTGGCTCACACTGCTGCATCCTGGTGATTCCCTGAAGTCCCACCCTACCCAACTTTAAGGCCTACTCAAGCTGTTTGCAGGAGCTTTTCCACACAAATGGCCTATCTTGGCTCATCCTTCAGATTTTCCTGAAATCTCTCAAGCCAGCAGCATCTGGCTTCAGCATGCTCTATACCTCTCACTAAGTGACCCCAGCTCCAGCACCAGCAGTTTTCAGGCTCAGTGTTGCAGCTCTCTCTCAGCTGGGCACTTCTAAGCCCAGTACACATAGCAGCCATCTGCAGATTACTTTGTAGGTCATGCCAGGTGGTCTCAGAAAGAACATAGATGGTGGCTGACCTTGGCCCATAACTGCTGGGAGGCCCCAGAGCCTGCACACCCAGTGGTCAGCTTCAGACCACACCAAAGCACTACCATGCAACCACCTCCACAGGCTACACGCTTAAGGGAGTGACTCAGCAGACAGCAGAGCTCTGCTGAAGTAAGTCCTGCTCTGTGAGGTGAGCTCCTGCATAGCTGATTTTCCATGGTGGCTGGAGGCCTGGGGGTAAATTCCTCCCATTGATGTACCAACAGCAGTCAAGGTTCAATTACAAGAGGAGCGTTTACACAGCCCACATGTGTGGGGCACACCTTGAATGCCCAACTTGGGTGATCAGGGAGGCTGTGCCACTGGATCCTACAGAACACTTACTGCATTAGGCCACTCTGCCAAGCCTGGGAGACACAACAGCTCTACCTAATACATAGAAACACACATAGGGAGGCTGCTAAAATGAAGAGATAAACATGCTCCAAAGGAAAGAAAAAAAGAACTAAACAAAATGGAGACAAGTTACCTACTAAGATGCAGAGTTCAAAATGCTGATTATAAGGATACTCAGAGAACTTAGAAATTTCAAGAGCGTAAAAAAGGACCAGTCAGAAATGGAAACAAAAACTGAAATTAAGAGGAATTTATAGGGAATCAAGAGTAGAGTAGATGAAGCCAAGAATCATATCAGTGATTTGGAATATAAGGAAGCAAAAAATATCCAATCAGAACAGTAAAAAGAAAACAGAATCCAAAAAAGTGATGATTGTGTAAGCAGCTTTTGGAACAACTTCAAGAGTACCAGCATTCTCATCATGGGAGTGCTGGAAGGAGAAAGAGAAAGAAATTGAAAACCTATTTGAAAAAATAACGACGAAAATCTTCCCTAACTTGATGAAAAAAAATAAACATACAATTCTAGGAAGCATAGAGAGTCACACAAGACAAACCCAAAGAGGCCCACACCAAGATACATCATAATTAAAATGCCAAAGTTTAAAGACAAAGAATCTTAAAAGTAACAGGAGAACAGCATTAGTTACCTAGAGGGAGCATCCATAAGACTGTCAGCTGATTTCTCAACAGTAATTTTGCGTGCCAGTGGGATTGAGAAGAAAAATTCAAAGTGAAGAAAATCAGGGATCTACAACCGAGATTACTCAGCAAAGCTATGCTTAAAATTGAAGAACAGATAAAGAGGTTCCCAGACAAGACAAAGCTAAAGGAGTTCGCCACCACCAGACCAGTATTTTTGGTTTTTTAAATCCAACTGAGGATATGTTTAATTGATTTTAGAGAGAGAGGAAGGCAGAAAGAGAAAAACATCACTGTGATAAACATCAGTTGGTTGCCTCCCATATGCTCCCTATTCTGGGATCATACCCATAACCTAGGTATGAGCCCTGACCAGGAATTGAACCCGCAGCCTTTTGGTGTACAGGACAATACCCCCATCCAGGGCACCACCAAACCAGAATTATATGAGATGTTAAACATGTCCAACCTTTTGGCATCTCTGGGCCACACTGGAAGAAGAAGAGTTGTCTTGGGCCACACATTAAATACACAAACACTAATGAAAACTGATGAGCAAAAAAAAGGTTTTAAGTAAATTTACAGTTTTGTATTGGGCTGCATTCATAGCAATCCTGGGCCACATGTGTCCTGCAGTCCATGGGTTGGCCAGTTAAAGGGTCTTTAAGAGGAACAAGAAGAAGAAGAAGAAGAAATAAAAAATATGAACATTAGCCCTGGCCAGTGTGGCACAATTGGTTGGAACATTATCCCTTTAATCCAAAAGGTCATGGGTTTGTATATAACTAGGTTGTGTGTTGTCCCCAGTTGGGGCACATACGAGAGGCCATGGATTGATTTTCTCTCTCACATCAATATTTCTCTCCCTCTCTCTTTCTCCCACCTTTCCCCTCTCTGTAAAATCAATAAGCATGTCCTCAGGTAAGGATAAGAAATAAAAATTAAAAAATATATATGAATGTTAAAATGTCAATAATTACGTATCTATCAACAATTGAATCTAAAAAAACAAATAACAGAACAACAGAACAGAACACAGACCTAGATACAGAGAACATTTTGATGGTTGCTAGATGGTAGGGGGATGAGGGATGGGTGAAGAAGGTGAAGGGATTAAGAAGTGCAAATTGATACTTATAGAAGTCATAGGGATGTAAAGTACAGCATAGGAATAATATTATAATAATTATGTATGGTGTCAAATGGGTGTGAGATTTATTTGCATGATCACTTAGTTATGTAGTATCTGATCACTGAAATGTACACCTGAAACTAATATAATAATGTATGTCAACTGTAATTGAAAAAATTTTTAAATGATTTAAAGTATAAAATATTTCCATATTATATATAATATTTATATAAAATAAAAAGATAAAACGAGGGAATGAGGATAATAGAAAATCAACATTAGAAAACCATAATAGCAGTAATGGTTACACTTAAGATCCAGCAATGTATGCTAAAATTGTTGGATGAACATTAAGAATAGGATTTGCAAGGTCACAAAAGACAAGAATTGTCACAGATTGGAGGAGACTAAGACATGACAACTAACTGCAATGTAGGATCCTGAATTGGACCCCAGAACAGAAAAATAATTTTAACGAAAAAAATGTTGAAATCCAAATAAAGTCTGTAATTTAGTTAATAGTATTGTACCAATGTTAATTTCTTTTGATATTTGTGCTATGGTTATATAAGATAAGATATTAACATTAAGGGAAGCTGAATGAAATTTATCAGGAGCTCTCTTTTTTTGCAACTCTTTTGTAAGTCTTTAATAGTTGAAAACCATGTGAAGAAATAGTTAAGGACATTGCTTTTTCTTTTATTGTTGTTCAAGTACAGTTGTCTCCATTTTCCCCCTACCAGTTAAGGACATTTTTAAAAGAAAAAATCGTATTTCATTCATTTCTACATGTGAAAATATTTGGGGTTTTTAAATACAGGTATTGGTTTATATTATAAAGGAATGATCAGAGTGTGTATATTTGCTTCTCCTATTTTTCGATTAACATTTTAAAATTAGTGTCTGTTGCTATATAGTCTTCATATTTATTGGTTTTTCATGGCTAAAAATAACCAATTAACTCAATTTATTGTACTATGATTACTTATTTTCTACTGGATATTTTGACCCTTACCAAATTATATATAATACCACAAGTGGTCATTTTTTGTTAATGTATCTTTATTTATTTTCTTGTGATAAATTCCTGAGAATGGGATTACTGAGTTAAAGAATATTGATAATTTTTGACACTTAAGATGTATTTACTTATTACATTACCAAAATATATTGTACCATCTACAACAATATTAGGTTTATACCTGAGAACCTGTCATCTTTGAGTTTTGATATTTCAGATTTTTAACTTTTTATAGTTGTCATTTTTCAGAATGATTAATGAGGTTGAACAGGTCTCCATACTTTTAAAATTAGGATTTCTATAAGGTCATATTATGAGAAAAGGTAATTCTAAGTGTTTTTTTAAAAAGATTTTATTTAGCACTGGCTGGTGTGGCTCAGTGGATTGAGTGGGGGTCTGCGAACCAAAGGGTCACCAGTTTGATTTCTGGTCTAGGGCACATGCATGGGTTGCAGGGGCCAGGTCCCCAATAGGGGGCTCATGATACACAACCACACATTGATGTTTCTCGCCCTCTCTTTCTCCTTCCCTTCCCCTCTCTCTAAAAATAAATAAATAAAATCTTAAAAAAACAAAAAAGATTTTACTTATTTAGCCCTGACCATCTAGCTCAGTTGATTAGAGCATCGCCCTGCTATACCAAGGTTGTGGGTTTGATCCTCAGTTAGGGCATGTACAAGAATCAACCACTGAAAGCATGAATAAGTGGAACAACAAACTGATGTCTCTCTCTTTCTCTCACAAATCAATAAATTAAAAAAATTAAAAGATTTTGTTTATTTTTTAGAGGGGGGGAAGGGAGGAGAAAGAGAGGGAGAGAAACATCTGTCTGTGAGGGAAACATCAATTGGTTGCTTCTCACATGCCCCCAACTGGGGATCTGCAACCCAGTCCTATGTGCCCTGATGGGATTCTAATTGGCAACCTTTCAGTTCATAGGCTGGCATTCAGTCCACTGAGCCACACCATCCAGGGTATCTAAATGCTTTTTTAATGTTCAGAATGTAAGAATCAGTCTGTCTCTCTCTCTTGCTTTTGCTCTCTTTAAATTTTAAAGGAAAGATTTTACAGGATTTTGAACAGGCCTAAGGTTTTAATTAAAGAGATAGGTCAGCCGTTATCATCACCTAGTTGTTTTCCTAACTAATTTTGGTTTTATCACAGTTTATGGCTCTCTTTTCTGTGTGTGTGTGTGTGTGTGTGTGTGTGTGTGTGTGTGTGTGTGTGTACATAGATATTTATACTACATTTTCACAAAGGAGATAACACATGGGCCAAGGAATTAGTATAGGCTTTAGATTTAGACCTAAGTTTAAATTTTGTTTCTACCCTGTAATTTCTGTGGGAACTCAGTAAACTTATTGTTTCTGAACTTTAGTTTCTTATCTATAAAACAAAGATAATATAGACTTCCTAACAAGGTTATTGTGAAGATTAAGTAGTACAATATATATTAAGTGCCTTAGCATCTAATAAGTTCTCATTATTACTGTCTCTTTTCTACAGTTTCTTCTCTTTTTTCTTCCATTATTTAGTTTTTAGTTTTGATATGTAAAAGTATGTTTAGAGGTGATACTGAGTTCAACTCAATAAAGTTTTTCATTTATAAGGTATTGTACATTGTGTGATTAAATAGTTTGGTGATCCAAATTTCCATAACAGAAGAAATGGAGCTTAACAATTATTGAGAACCTATTACGTGTCAAGAACTGTCTGTGTACTTGTTTGTTTTCCATTGAAATGAAGTCTGTTGGTCATCAGAGTAGAGTCAGATCTTCTGATACTTTATTTTCTGCTGCGCAGTATTAACAATTAATTTGTATCATAGGCTGACATCATTTGATTTCCTTATTGAATTTCAGGGTCAGAGAGTTCTGTAAAGGTGGATGGCTCTACCAAGGACCTTCTTCCTCATCAAGAATTGCGATTTAAGTCTGGTCTGGAGAAGGCTGTCAAGCATAAAGACAAACTGTTAGAGTTTGACAGAACTAGGTATGATGTGGTTAGAATAACAAATGCTAGGAAGTAGGCTAGTCCACAGAATCTGCCTATTAAAATAGTATTTTGGCCCTGGCTGGGTAACTCCGTTGATAAGAGTGTTTTCTCAATACGCCAAAGTTGTGGGTTCAATCCCTGGTTAGGGCACATGCAAGAACTACCCAATGAGCCCATAAATAAGTGGAACAACAAATTGATGTTTCTCTCTCTCACTCTTCCTCTCTCTCTAAAATCAATAAATAAAAAAATTAAAAGAAAAAAACATTAGTTTGGTACTTGACACATCCTTAGGAATGGAGTATGAAAAAATTTATAGGAAAAGAATAATAGGATGCTTTACATAGGAAGCCTACATTTGTTTTTGAATTCATGTTTGAGTAAGATTGGCTCCCATCAAGAGGATCCTTTAGTGAAACATTTTTTAATTTTTGACACATGCTAATGTACTCCCCAGAAAGTTGGTTTGGGCTGACAGAATTCCCCACTTGTTTCACTTGTAGCCATTCAATCATACATATTAGAGTACCTGCCATATGCAAACTGCTGTGCTCGGCTCTGGAGAGTCTGTTAGATACAGCCTCTGGGAAAGCCTAGGTAACGGCATATCATGGGGAGGCATGATTTACCCTTCTCCTTCCCTTTGATACTAAATGTGTTTTTTGATTCAATGATTAATGTATTAAAATGTCCCTAAGTTGGCTTTTACATTCCTACACTTTTGTCATGTAGCCCACTGACTTCTCTTCAGGAAACAGAATTTGCTAGTTCTATTTTTTCTTTCTCTCTCGTTTTTTTTCTTCTTTTGTACCAAATGCATATATTGAAAACCAGTTAATGGTAAAGCATATATTAAATGGGACTTAAATGCTCACATTTCAAATGGCCATGTGAGAATGCGAGGGTTCCTAGAGAGACCCCAAATCTCTTACTTATTGTAACTGACCTAGTAGTCTATCCCTGGCGTTATGATCCTTTGGTTAGACATACCTACTGCTACCAAATGGTTTGCTGTGAATACATGAGCTATAACTCTGAAAGCCAGTCCTTAAGTACGTCCATCACAAGGTTTGTAATTCCATATTTACTCTTAATCCTTTAAAAATCACTTTTAGCCCTACGCAGTAAAACTTAACATTAGAAATAGAGTTAGAAATGGAGTACATTTCTTGATAAATAAAAACTGGAAAGTGTCTCCCTATTGAAATGGCCCTTTTGCTGATGTGTTCAGTGGCACCACTTTCATTATTTAGGTTTACATTTAGAACCAGTTTTCTCCTGAGATGTCTTAAACTTCCCACTCTCGGTCTACTTTATGACCTACAAATCTAGCTGAGTCCTGAATAATTGAAATAAATATATTAATATAATTTCAGTGTTTCCCTATGCCTGTGTAAAGGCATGTTACAGATTTGTAATTATGCACAGATCCAGTTGATTTGTGACTTAGAGTTGTTACTTCACTTCTGTGAGCCCTGGGTTTATCATCTGTGGAATGAGAGATTGAATCAAGATTTCTTCTAGTTCTCAGTTTCTTTTTTGGTATAATCTTAGAAACAGGCCTGATTATCATATCTTGGATTGGCCATTGTATTAGTGAGGGACTGGAGATTTAGGCAGGGGGAACTGGCATATAGTAGTAGAGTACTAGGGTGTCCTAAGAGTGTGCCACAGGACTGCGGGTCTAGATTAGAACACCAGTTTCTAAGGGAAAGGGTAGCAATTGGCCCTAGCAGGAGTGGACTGGGTCCCAACTATGGAGGGACTCTGATATTAAGTAAGCTGTCAAGGCATGAACTCAGATGCAACAAAACCAGGCAAGAGTCCAGTTTCAGAAGATGAGGGCTAGAGTAGTAAGAAGGCTAGGAGGACAGTGGATTAAGATGCTTTGTCTTTTCCTGCCTGAGGATGAGATTAGTTTTAGGAGCTAAATTGAGCCTGCAGTGGGAATAAGATATATGCAGGAGCTTGGAACCAAGCAGAGCTTGACTTGGTTTTAGAACATTCTTGAGCCTCCTTGTTTGATATAATAACCTTTAGAACAGCCTAAGATCGAGCTGCCTTGAAACAGCTTTTCAGGAATCAAGTCCTTATTTGTCAATAGGTGGCCTAATTTCCAGGTCTTCTGTTTGTTTATGTTTTTTTTAGCGTTCGAAGGACCCAAGTAATTGATGATGAGTCAGATTACTTTGCTAGTGATTCTAACCAGTGGTTGTCCAAAATTGAGCGGGAAACTCTGCAGAAGCGAGAGGAGGAGCTAAGGGAATTTCGACATGCCTCTCGGCTCTCTAAGAAAATCACCATTGACTTTGCAGGCAGGAAGATTGTGGAAGATGAAAATCTGCTAGCTGAGTATTATAGCAAGTAAGTGGATAGCAGAAAAGGTCTGAAAGAAGGGGGTGGTTTGAGTGTAAAAGATTTGCCTCTTCTAATGGATCTGTTATTTTCGTTTAAAAAAATTAATATATTTATTTGGAATAAAAACATATGAGAGTAGCTAATAAAATTTTGAAAATGAAGAGAGGAGCTTGTCTTACTAGATAATCACTGTTGTTTTTATAAAAAACTGTTTTAAAACAATGAGGTACAGTTTGGGCACAGGACTAGATCACTGAAACATAGTAGAATCCAGAAAGAGACCTATGTTATATGCATTATGTTTGTGCCTGTGTGTGTGTCTGTGTGTGTGCATTTAGTAACTGATAAAGGTAATATTTCTGAACAGTAAGGAAAGGATTAAGAACATGACGGGATGATTGACCACCAGCT
This sequence comes from Anoura caudifer, assembly GCA_004027475.1. NCBI lineage: Eukaryota > Metazoa > Chordata > Mammalia > Chiroptera > Phyllostomidae > Anoura > Anoura caudifer. The sequence continues at coordinate 141,815 of PVKU01003701.1, forward strand.
TAGAAAAAAGTCTATAATAGATCTCTACTTCAAATCATTCTGTGATAAGTTTGACTAAGAAGATAAATATTAAAAAAAAAATAAAAGAATCAGAAAGAAATATAGAAATAAAGGAGAATATAGTCAGTGTTGGTGTGATAAATCTCTTTCTAAGCAGTATATAAGACCCAAAAGTCAAAAAGATATTTTAAATAAAGCAAAAAAGTACCAGACTGAGAGGAAATATTTTCAACATTTTTAATAGTCAAAGAGTAGCCCTGGCTGGTGTGAGCGCTTGCCTGCAAACCAGAGGGTTGCCTGGGTTGCAGGCCAGGTCCCAGTTGGGGGCGTGTGAGAGGTAACTGCACATTGATGTTTTTCTCCTCCGTCTCCCTCCCTTCCCCTCTCTCTAAAAATAAATAAATAAATATAAAAAATAGTCAAAGAGTAATATCTGTACTATATAAAGACTTGCAAATTAAAAGACAAAAAATTCCAGGAGAATAATGGGCAGAGGCTGAGAATAGACAATTTATAGGTAAGGAAATAAAAATATTCATTAAACCTTTGAAAAAGTGCTCAACTAGTTATCAAAGAAATGCAAATTTTTAAACAAAGTATCCTAAAATTGGCTGAAATAAAATATATATAATATTGCATAATCTGTGAGTGTAGGAAAATGGGTATGCTCTTTTACTGTGGATGGGAGTACTAAAATGGTACAGCCTCTTTCAGGCATATATCTTAGTGATCAGACAGTTATATACCCTACATACAGCTTAGTGATCAGACAGTTATATACCCTACAGTTGGATGCCTTTTTAGGAGATAAGCACAAGCAAGATTAGTCCTTGAGGTGCCTTGTGTCCCATGTGTTCATGTGATGTGAACAATGACCAGTGTGAATTACACAGCAGAAGGCCAGTCCCTAATTTTGAACTAAATATATGTGAATGTGTATGTATAGAGGCACACACAGCTGCACAGAAGGAAGAACATAGGGAGCCCCCCAAATCAATACAAATAAAAATAATAAAATGGTACAGCCTCAACACCAAAGAGTGAATTTTAACGTACACTGTGGATTTGGGGTGATAATGATGTGTCATTGTAGGTTGATTAATTGTTACAAATGTACCACTTTAGTGAGGGATCATTGATAATAGGGGAGGCGCTGAATGTGTGGGACAAGGGAATATATGGGAAATTTCTGAATCTTACATTCAGTTGTGCTGTGAACCTAAAACCACTCTAAAAAATTAAATCCATTGAAAAAATTGCCATTTTTTTTCAATTGGCCACTTAGAGTTGGCAAGGGGTACACATATTGGTTCCAGCACAGTACTGAAAAGAAAGCTCATAGAGATCTTACCCTGATTTCTGTTTTGAAAAAGACACATCTGTCTTTCTGTGTGTGCGTCTCTCTCATACACACACATGCACCCTGGATAATACTGAATACAGTAGTGATTTTTACAAGGCCCAATCCTTGGCATTTCTCTTTTATTCCTGGAAAATCCACAGTAGAATTTTCCTAAACAAAGGTTATTCTCTCCCTACAAGAAATTCTACCACTAGATTCAAAATAATTATTTTTACCTATTATGTATACGATACACAGATATAAAGAAAAAAAATATTTCCAAGTGATAGGTTTAGGAATTTTTCTTTCTATTAATTTGTATTTTCCATAATAAAAATGGATTGCTTTACCAATAAAAATCATTTCATATCTAATAAAAAAAGAGAGTAAGCCTTTTAGAAGTGAAATTGGGCAGTATCTCAAACTTTAAATTGTGTAAACTTTTTCTACATACCAGATATCAAGTGCTAGTTTCTTCATTCCCTTCTCAACAATTAAAAAATTTTCATTTTTCACATGAAAAATGGTATTTCATTATAATTTATAGTCACATGTCTATGCTTTGGTTGTATGCTAGTAAGTCTGAACATTCTAAAAATGTATTGATTAGCTATTTGTATTATTTCTTTTATACATCATGGAGTTCTGGATATACTTACCACTGTATTTTGTCTTAAATCTACAGTATTTCCCTCCTTCAGATCCCACTGCCTCACCACCATATTTTAGACTCACCTCTTCCTTCAAATTCTTGTACTCTTTTTTTTTTTTTTTTTAAGCTTTATGCCTCTGTTTTTGCTTGTCCTTTGGTTTGGAAATCCCTACCCCAACCTTTGCCTTTCAAATATCTGCTTCTCTCTTGAACCTACTTAGTACAGCACATGGGATGATAGGATAGTAACCACCAGATGGATTGTGCCTCATAGTATTAATTACATTCTCTCATGTTTTGTTCATCTTTATAGGTGTCTTAAACCTGCAAATTAGATTCTAGGCTTTTTGAAGGCAGGAACCATGTCCTCCACACCTTTTAAGTTGCCTTGCATATAACAGGTCCTAACAACTATTTCTTTGATTATATTCAAGGTCAGGTTCAGCCTTTTCTACTGGTAGAAGCTTTTCATTGTGTTGTGCCTCAGAATTATCATCATCCACATTTGTCAAGGTTCCAGCAGGGGCATGGAGTAAAGTAGCAAGTAATATGGTATTATAGAATAGAATAAGATACTGTTTCTGCAGGACCTATGGTCTCTTACTTATCCAGGAGAATGAGTTCCACAAATGAAAATTATCACATAGGTTTAGAGCCAAATAGTCATATCAAACATGACCATAGGATGTATCTGATGATTAAGTAGTAGGTGCTACAGGACTTCAGAGAAAGGAAGAAGCATTTTTGTATGGGGCCAGTAGAGGGCTCCATAGAACTTTGGGGCCCTGAAGCAAGGCTAGAATTCAGATCAGCATGGAAGAGTGGAGTAAGGGATTCCTGAGTGGGCAGTGAAGTAATTGAATGTGTTGAGTAAATAAACAGCCATAGAATAATACTCTCTTGAGGGTCACATTGTTTCTAGGCAACTTTTCTAATTCTGGCATTTTATCCAATCTGTTTACCCAATAAAATCTGTTTACCCAATCATTAATCTGGCTAAACAGATTAATGATTGTAATGCGCCCAACATATTTTCTTAGCATTCTGGAATTTTGCTAACTCATTCCTTAGAGTTCTTGGAGTGAACAGAAGGAAGTTGGGGGGCCAGGGAAGGAGGTCATCCACAAACACCTCTTTGAATTTTAGATTTTATTACTGTAGAAGGGTTGTTGGTGATGGTAAGTAAGGATGTTCTGAGCATAGAACATTACCAATTATTGCATCCTTTGGTTTGTTAACCACAGACGAGATGAGGCAATACAGGCCATTGCCAGTGGAACCTTGAACCAACCACTGACCAAATTGGATAGATCTTCTGAAGAGCCTTTGAGAATTCTGGTGAATCCCAACCTGTACCAGTCCCCTCCCCAGGTTAGTGGACCTTTGCTCTAACTGATAATGGGAGAAGTTTGGGCCCCTATTTCTCCTTTCAAGTATGCCTCTTCAATAGGCTTTAAATACTGATCTGCTTTCTCAGCACACTCACCAACTTTATTCTCTGGCTCAATATATTCCAGTCTTTTTGCAACACTTCTGACAAGTTGACCTGTATTATCTTCTGAGTATTTACAAAGAGAGGGCTTTGTTAAGTACTGTGGAGTTTTAGACAGTAATTCAGTGGTCCTCTTGTTAATGTTTTTTTTTTGGGGGGGTGTATATTTTATAGAATATGGGTAGTCCCATAAGTGATATTTTACATTAATACATTAATTCACAAACTCATTATTGTAATTTTTTTCTATTAAGTACATTAAACATCTGCTATATACAAGGGCAGTGGAATGTGATCAACCAGACATTATTTCTATCTTTAAAGACTTCATAGACAAGTAGGGGAAAAGATTACATAGGCAGCTCTGAGACTAATGGAGATATAAATGAAGTACATGGAAACCTGAGGAAGGAAAGACTACTTCCAGTTGAGGGGAATAAAAAAGGCTTTTATAGGGAAGCTGACATTGATTAAAAGTAAATATCAAAGAAATTGGATGTTTGGGGATGGTGGGAAAAAATATTTCAAGTAGAATGAACTGTGAAAATAAGGCATAGGTACACAAAAGCATGGGAGATATATGTGGAGTAGTGAATGTAGGCCACCTAGCCAGTACTCATAAAAGGGATTATTATGAGATTATTAGAGTAGGGTTAGGTAGGTAGAAACCGGAGCTTAAATGTTTAGGTAGGAAGTTTTCATATATTTATTTTGTAAATAAATGTGAGCCAGAGAAGGTTCTTAAACAGAGAGGTGCAATCAGAGCAGTGGTTCCGACAGCTTAACTGGAAGTATTTGCTGTCAGCACTGTATGCGTGCCAGGTTCTTTGCTAGGTGTGGAAAATTAAAAGGTAAAGCCCCAACTCCTGTCCTTAAGGACTTCAAATTTAGTGGGAAGAATGTTTGAATACAAGTAATTAAAATTCATTAAGGTAATTGCTATAATGGGCATATGTCATAGATATAATAGGACTTTAGGAGAGAGTTCATAAGCCCACCAAAGAAGTCACAAAGGAAATAGTGTTTGAGAGGATACTTAAGGAATGAATAGGAATTTCCAAGCAGACAGATCTGGGAAAGGAATTCCAGATAGAAGGTACAACATGTATAAAGGGTCAGCAGTTCAAGAGCGTTGCAGGTTTGGAGAACCACAAGTAATTATGTATTGTTAGAAATTAAAATTGGACTAGTAAGTAAACTAGTTTTCTAGGGAAGCCTACATGTAGCACAACTGGATGTTGGCTTAAGACAACAGAAATTTGTTTTCTCACTATTCTTAACACTGAAATCAAGGTGTTGACAGGGCCACACTCCCTCAGAAGGCTCTACTGGGGAATGCTTTCTTGCCTCTTTCAGCTTCTGGTGTCTGCAATGCATCCTTTGGTTTGTAGCTGTGTCACTCTAATCTTTGCCTCCGTCTTCACATGGCCTTTTTCTGTGTGCCTTTGTCTCTGTGTGTTCTCTCCTTTTATAAGGACACCGATTGTTAGATTTGGGGTCCACCCTAATCTGTTATGATCTTATCTTCACTTGATTACATCTGCAAAGACTATTTCCAAGTAAGGCTCTGGGTGGACATAAACTTTGGGAGGATACTGCTCAAGCCAGTATAGTAGGCAACATCTCATCATGAAAGCCTTTGTGTCTCATGCTAGGGAGTATGGTTTTATCCTAATATAGGCAAAGAAGAGGCCTTCATGAATTTTAGTAGGTTGGCTTGACTTCCGTGCCTATGTGGAAAATGGATTGGGGGGAGGAGTAAGACTAGAAGCAGGGAAATTGCTAAGAAGGTTGTTACAGTAGCCTGTTGGGGAGATTCCGAGGGCCTAAATCAGTGTAGCACTGGCAGGACAGTAGAGTTATTCAGAGACTAAAAATGTAGATTAGGAGACCAGTTAGCAGGCTCTATAATATAGTATTATTGGAAGGTAATAAGGTTGAGCAAAAAAGGAAAAACACTCATGGACAACAGTGTGGCGATTGGGGGGAGGAGTAGGGTGTAAGGGGGACAGATGGTAATGAGAAAATTTCAATTAAAAAAATAAAAACTTAGAGTCAAAACTCAACAAAAAAGGTAAGAAGAGATTAGTTTAGCAAGGTGGCTGTGAGAATAGAGAAACCAATATTAACAAGAACTGTAAGAGAAATAGAGAATTTTGGCCTCAGAATTGTTCAAATACCAACATTTTTATGAAATCACTTATTTCCCCTGTAATGGATCAGTTCTTCCTCTGTGTTCGTACTTAAGGGCTTATATCCCTGTGTAGTGTTTACTCAATTCTACCTTATGTTTTGGATAGTTATTTATCCAAATAACTATCTGTCTGTCTTCTATTAGGATTATAAGTTCCTTGAATGCAAGAATCGTATCTTTTTTATATTTTATATGTATTGCTACTTTATGCCCTTTTCATATAGTTAAGTATTTACATATTTCTTTTTAAGACACAAAACAGTTCATTAGACTTACAGAATTTTATTGCAGAAGGATTCTTAGAGATTTATTTAGTCTAACCCCATCATTTTACAGTTGAGAAAACTGAAACCTTTAGGGATTAAATGATTGCTCAGAGTTTCTAGACTACCACTCTAGCATTTTTTATCCTGTAAATTATACTAAATAAAAAGTCAAAATTAAGGCAAGTAACCCCAACCTTACCATCCTAATAAAGCCTCTTTCCCCCCCTAAATTTCGGAGCACAGTCTTCTTGCTCTGGGTGGAAGGAACATTAACCTTTGTCATTCTCTGACTGAACTACTGCCAGGACTCTTCCTTCTCCTATAACTACCTATACTCTGTAATTTTCTATCCTCTTTACATGTTGGGACCCTTGTTTCTGTAGTGATTCATCTTTCTTTTAGGGGACAAGTTGTTCAGTCAGGGTAAGAGAATACTTCATGCATCCAAGAGTCAGAACTGCTGCCCCTGACATATGTTTGACTATCGCGGTACCAGCATGTGCTTCTGCACCCTAAGTACATGAAGAATGTATAGACAAAATTGTTGAACCTTCATTTGGCTGGTAGATTTGTGTTGGGAAACTTTCCAGCATCCAGTACATGATATTAACAAGCATAAAGTGGGAAAAAATTACAGATCATTTGGTCTGATAGCTGTGCAATTGCTGGAATTAGGAAGCTTTGTATGGAGATTTCAACATTCTAATTATCCTTTAAGATGGGACCTTGTTATCATACCTGGGGCTCCTACTGAATTTATACCTTCTCTAGCATTTCTGGCCCTGTTTCAGACAAAGATGGGATAAAATTTTCTAAGAATATGTTCCCACTATGATTTCTTCATGATTAGCAACATTCATGTTATTTTTTTATACCTACTTCAAGTTCTTCCCTTTTCAGAATGTATGTTTGTGTTTTTTCCCATGTAGTGGGTAGATCAGACAGGTGCAGCCTCACAGAGGAAGCCTTTGCATTCAGCAGTATCAGAACAATTCAACTCAAACCGGCACCAGTTGCGAATCCAGGACGAAGAATTTCAAGAAGGCTTTGATGGTGGCTGGTGCCTCTCTATGCATCAGCCCTGGGCTTCTCTGCTTGTCAGAGGGATTAAAAGGTAAGAACAGAAATGAATCTTGGCAGTGAGAGATTTTTCAGTGGCATAAGGTTGACTTAGAATTATGGATTATAATCTATTTCCCTAATCTAGCGATGATTTAGAATACTCTTTAGTACGTAGAATTTTAAGTGATATATTCATAGTACTGACTTGGTAATAGTTTTTTTTTGTTGTTTTTTACTGAATAGCTTTTAAAAAATGGAGGTTAAAATGGTTACGGATTTTAATCATAACAAAGAATAGAATACCAGTTTTTTTCATCTTTGCAGGAAACCTATTGATAAAAGTTTTCTTGGCTTTGCCTTTGTAATATACCACTCAACAACTTTAATGGTTTGATCCTATTTGAAATGCAAAGTTTTTAATGCCTATTTATTTTTTAAGATTCTAGACTAACTGTACTTCCCTCCTTCCCTCCCTCCCTCCCATCCATCCATCCATCCATCTATTTATCTGTCTGAGTAACCATACCGAGAAACTATTTTACCATAAATTCCTTTTCTACAAAAAATGAGGAAAGTAGTGAGGGATCATAGGGGTGTAATAGAATTGAGTCATATCTGTTAGTGATGGCAGTAATAGTTTACAATTCCATGGTTTTATACGTTTCTTCTCAATTCAGTTTTTAAAAATAGGATTTTTCTTGCTTTTATAATGTAAATAAAAAACTGGAAGATACAGAAAAATAGCTAGAAAAAGAAGGATCACCTGTAATTCCATCACCTAGAAACAGCTACTGTTAGCATTTTGGAGTGTTTATATTCTTTTTCCTGTGCAAACTGTTACATAATAAGGTCATAATATATACAGGGTCCAGCACAAGTAACACCCCTTTTTCATTACAAAATATTTTATTACAAAATCATAAGCATGTAATTCTGTAACATAACAATATCACACTCAAGCACACCATATGACATTTTAGGTGAAACGTTCAAATTAAAACTAAACTATTACACCCATATTATTACCCTACCAGCCACACTCAAGCAGATGTTAGCTCTGCCAGACTCTATTTATGTTTGTGTTTTTCTTCTTTCACGTATCATTAGGTATTTTTCCTTTTTTTTTTCCATTTTTATTAAGGTAAAATTGACATATAACATTGTATTTGTTCAAGATATACAACATAATGATTTGATTCATATGTATATATTGCAAAATGATTGTCACAGTGAGTTTACTTAGCATCCATCACCCACCACACAGTTATACATTTTTTGGTTTTTGTCATGGTAATTTTTTCTTTTTAAAAGATTTTATTTACTTACTTTTAGAGAGAGGGGAAGAAAGGGAGAAAGAAAGGGAAAGAAACATTAATGTGTGGTTGCCTTTCTTGCGCACCCCCAACTGGGGACCTGGCCTGCAACCCAGGCATGTTCCCTGACTGAGAATCGAACCGGTGATTATTTGGTTCCAGCTGGCACTCAATCCAGTGAGCCACATCACCCAGTGCATATCTATATTCTTAGCAGCTTTCAGATATATACAATAAAGTATTATTAACTTTAGTCACCATATGTCCCCAAGACTTATATGTAAGTGGAAGTTTGTAACTTTTGACTATTTCCCCTATTTCCTTTTGGCAACTACCAATCTGTTTTCTGTATCTTTGAGTTTGTTTTTTTCACATTCTACATGTGAGATCATACAGTATTTGTCTTTTTCTAACTTATTTCACTCAGCAAAATGCCCTCAGAATCTGTCCATGTTGTTGCAAATGGCAGGATCTCCTTCATTTTTATGGCTGTGAATAATATTTAATTATATATAATCACATTTTTTAATCCATTTGTTCGTCATTGGACACTTAAGTTGTTTCCCTATCTTAGTCATTGTGAATAATGCTGCACCAAATATGGGAGTGCAGATATCTTTGTTCCATCTTATTTTATCAATTAGAATTTTATATGCTTTGCAGTGTCCTAATTCATAACCATGACAATACTTTATGTTTAATTAGAACTTTACAGTTTTCAAAGCAGTAGCTTCATAAATTGATCAGGCCAGTATTATTACAGTCTTGGACAAATGAGGACACTTAAGCAGGCAAAGGTAAGATAGCTTGTTCTGAATTACAAAGTTAGTTTGTGGCAGAGATGGTTCAGATTTCAAAGTGCTTTTTCCACTCTGTGTAAGCTTTAGACATTTCTCCACTTTCCTGAAAGAAAATTTATCATCAGCATTTTGGAACAGTCATTTGTGTGTTAGCGTTTTTGTGATTAGTTGTGATTTCCCTCCTTTGTTGAGGTGCATTACTGTTTTTCTCCCCTCTTGAAGATCAGGCTTTCTTGCTTTGGCTCCTAATTGTTTTATGGTTCATGTGCGTAATGCTCTTAGGGCAAGTGCATTTTTTAAAAGATTTTATTTATTTTTAGAGAGAGGAGAAAGAAGTGAGAAAGAGGGAGAGAAACATAGATTGGTCGCCTCTCACACACCACCAACAGGGGGCCTGGCCCGCAACCCAGGCATGTGCCCTGGCTGAGAATCAAACCAGCGACTCTGGTTCGCAGGCTGGCACTCAGTCCACTGAGCCACGATACCACCTAGGACAGAGCCAGTCCACTTGAGTTTGCTTCTTGCTCTTGGGCAACAAGGCTCTCAGATATCTGTTTTCTCATTCAGTTCTCTGCAATTTAGGTGTCTTCCCTTTTTATTTTTATTTTTCAATGTTTATGTATTTATTTTTGAGAGAGAGAGAAACATCAGTTTGTTCTATTTATTTATGCATTCATTGGTGGTTTCTTGTATGTGTCCTGACCAAGGATCCAACTTTCAACCTTGGAGTATTAGACAACACTCTAACCAACTGAGCTACCTGGCCAGGGCAGGTGTTTTTCTTTTAAAACAATTAAAAAAATATATATATATGTTTATTGATGTTAGAAAGGAAGAGGGATAGAGAGAGAGAGAAAGAGAAACATCGATGTGAAAAAGTAACATTGATTGGTTGCCTGCTGTATGCTCCCTGACTGGAGATTGAACCTACAACCTAGCTACGTGCCCTTACTGGGAATTGAATCCCCAACCTTTTGGTATTTGGGATGACACTTCAATCAACTGATTCACACTGGCCAGAGCGTGTGCCTTCCTTTTTTAAGGGAGAAAACTAAACAGCTTGTTCTCTGCTGAGGGAATCAGAATGTTTACATTTTTCTCATCCTGTTCTGGGTCTGTATTACTCAGATTTTCTCACTGAAAAGAACAGGATGAGCAGCATCCAATTTACAATCATTAATCCTGCAGAAATAAAGTCAGTGGTTCTGCCACATTTGTGAGATTATTTTCCCAGTAATCCTTAAAAATACTTGGTGTAGATTCATTCCTAGTTTACTGAGTACTTACTTTGTGGCCAGTATTCTTCTAATTTATCTATGTTGGAAAACTAAGGATGTGAGAAATTCCCCATTTCCCATTATAGGAATATATTATCAAAGTTCTTTATTTTATTGGTGGGAACCAAGAGAAACATCTTTTTGTAATTTTTGGAGTAATTACATTCTCTTGAATACATTCTGTTATTCTGCTTAAAGATTCATTCAGACTAGTCAACAGGTTGTTTAATCATCTACAAAGAACATAACCCTTTATAGAATACTTAAAAATATAAATGCCTGGCTGATGTGGCTCAGTGGATTGAGTGTGGGCCTGCAAACCAAAGTGTTGCCAGTTGGATTCCCAGTCAGGGCACATGCCTGGGTTGTGGGTCAGGTCCTCAGTAGGGGGAATCTGAGAGACAACCACACACTGATGCTTCTCTCCTTCTCTTTCTCCCTCCCCCTCTCTCTAAAAATAAATAAATAAAATCTTAAAAATATATATAAAAATGAACGTGGCTGAAATTTAAAGAGTAAAGATGATTAGCATTTTTATTTACTTAAATTCTATTAAATAATAATTATAAAAGTAACTATTCTTGAGTTATTTGTGGATGAAAATTTTTCTGTCAGGTTAGAGAAGAATTAATTAACAAATCTTGCACGAAGAAGTTAGCCTTTGACTCAAAGAAAGGCAAGGATTTCCATTTTTGCAGGACAACTTGGATGCCTTGAAAATAGAAGATTTAGATTATCAAAGTTCCAAGACTAGTGAAAGCTCCCAGTCTGAATTATAGAAATCAGATTTAAAAAAAAATTGGAGCTGAGAGAGATGAATTGTCTTTGGTCTAATGATTGGAAAAAAACTACAGAACACAGTTCATGCTCAAGTGCAGAGTAGTGTGAAAGAATTGTTTTTCTCCCAAAATACCCCTCTTATTGAGGTGTCATCTACAAATCTCTTTATTCAAGTGGATAATTTGCTGTATATTAGGAGATCCTCCCAGACACTAGAATTTAGATTTTTTTGCTAAATTTATACTTGTTTAAGGGTGGAAGGCAGAAGCTGGTATACCCCTCACAGAGGACGGCTTTGGATAGCAGCCACAGCCAAAAGACCCTCCCCTCAAGAAGTCTCAGAACTCCAGACTACATACCGTTTTCTTCGTGGGGAAGGTAACGGCCATGTATTCTCCTTTCAGTCTTATTTTGTGGAGAGACTTCATTAACATTCACATCTTTTTACTGCTTTCTGTGACATTTTGGGGGGCTGAAAGTGACTTTAAACTGTGTGTTTGTTTAGTGGCAAAGTATAGACACCTGTTGAAAGTATTAATTTGCCAAACAGTGCAAATAAAAATATCATACCAAACACCAGAAATCAAACAACTAGTCTTACTTTTAGGTGAGAAATTTTCCTTCCTTCCTTCCTTCCTTTTTCTTTTTTCTTTTTCTTTTTCTTTTTCTTTTTCTTTTCTTTTCTTTTCTTTTCTTTTCTTTTCTTTTCTTTTCTTTCCTTTCCTTTCCCTTTCTTTTCTTTCCTTTTCTTTTCCTTTCCTTTTCCTTTCCTTTTCCTTTCCTTTTCTTTTTTTTTACTATAAAATGACCGCCATACCCTCTAGGATCTTTAGATTGGGAACAACCACAAATAAGAATTTTTATCTGGAATGACCCAAATGGACACCTGCTGTTGGATTTGGACAGATCAAAGTTGGTTGACTTAGCAGTATATTTTGGGGATTACCCTCAGGACACTAAATTTGGATCCTAAGATACACTTTTGACCCTTGGGTGTCTTGTTTTCCTTCCTTTTATCCAGCTCATGCAGTTCTTTTTAAGGTAGAATGAGAAGATAATTAGAGAAACACATATAAGAAGTTTTTATTTTTATCTTTTTTAAAGATTTTATTTATTTTTAGAGAGAGGAGAAGGGAGAAAGAGAGGGAGAGAAACATCATTGTGTGGTTGCCTCTCATGCGCCCCACCACTGGGGACCTGGCCCGCAGCCCAGGCATGTGCCCTGACTGGGATTCTAACCACAACCCTTTGGTTTGTAGGCCCACGCTCAGTCCACTGAACCACACTAGCCAAGGCACCCTATAAGAAATTTTTAAGAAACCAAGCTTTAGGAATCAAAAGTACTGCTTCCATAAAACTGCATTGTGTCATTCTTATGTGGTTTTTTTTTTAATATTATATTTTAATGTGTTTTCTCTTGACACCTGTAGCTTGTTTCTAAAACCCATCACCACCAAACTCTAATCTGATCCAGTTGAGTGTAGTGGAATTGATTTTTTGGGAGTGAAGTTCTGGGATCCTTGAACTTCGATGGTGTGGGGCTAATTTTCCTATGGTTTAGAATGTGTATAGTAGGCTAAAGTCAGCCACTCAAATTTTTTTGCTAAAATATGAACAGTTGAACCAAATAAAAACCTCATTGTTTTCCTTACATCTACAAATATATAGTAGAGTAGGTGATTTGTCCAGAATTAAAAATGGATTTGTGAGTTCCAGGTCACAAAGAAGGAAACTTAATCCTTCTGTTATTCTTGATTCAGATGTGGAATTTCCCAACGACTATCCATCAGGTTGTCTTCTGGGCTGTGTGGACCTAATCGACTGCTTGTCTCAGAATCAGTTTAAGGATCAGGTAAGTAAGAATACTTACCTTGGACATATGCTTGGTTTGCCACCACAACAGACTATGGATCCTTCAACACAGGATATCGTGAAGAAGATAGTAAAGTGCTAGCGACTGAATTTAGACATGTGAAGAGGACCTTTTAATTAGGAAATATTGGGGAGAGAAAACGTGATGGAAACAAAAAATGTAGTGATGCTTTCAGTATATGGAGGACAGGTACATACACATTTCTACATAGAAAGCTTTTGCCATAGTACAGCTAACAGGTATAGGGTCCTCATTTCTTAATAAAATTTTGCTGCTTTTAGTGAAGAAATACTACATTATTCCTCAAATTTCAGTTAGGTGGGGGAAATTGTAGAATTTGTTATTACTATTTCTGGAACATTTGGTTGAGGCCAGAGAATTTATGATAAGCAAATGTTTGAACTGATTGCCTGGACTGTGTCAAGTTTGGGAGAGGTGTGTGTACATATGTGTGTTTATGTATGTATTTTTATTTATTTTGTTCATTAAAGATTGAACTGACTTAACTAACGTACCCTTTTGAACAGCAGAGGGAGCCCAAGGACTTTAGCTTAATTGGAAAACTTGAAATTAAAAGCCTTATGTTTAGACTCAGACTCAAGAAATCCTCAGTGGGAAGGTGCATCTTTGAAGCATGAAGAGTTTTGCCTGAGGATATGTTTTTCTTGTTTTTTGAATAGTTACTTTAAGCAGTAGGGCTTTCACCACTGTGCTTAAGAAAATGTTCTGCTTAATTTTTTTCAGTAAATTTTTTGTTTTCCAAACTTATTTGCCTTTCATTAGTGTTACTACTGTCTGATTTAATTTTTTATTTTTTAGATTTTTTACTTACTTTTGGCATGAATTTTTACTCCTAGCCCTTTTTTTCTACTCTTAGCACCTGATCTAGACCTAGACAAAACCGTAGACACGAGGAGGCTCTTTATTTTCCCCACCTTTGTGCCTATTCTATCCCTCTTTGGGCCCTTTGCCCATTTTTTCACTGTCTTTTTTTCCCTCTACTTTTCTCCTCTTTTTTTTTTTGGTTAGTCTACAAGTGATATAAAGCTTTGCAGTTTTAGAGACTCGGAGTCATTAACAGCATAGTATAACTATTGTATTTTCCTCTTGGGATACTTGCATTCTAAAAAAGAACCCAGGAGCATCTGGCAGTGTAGGTGGTGGTTTTGGCAAGGACCTTCCTTTACTTTCTCGTTTGTCGATCAAGCAAACTGCCACCTGATAGAAGATCAAATGATTCATATCACTAGAATGGTAGGCAGTCTCCTTTCCGTGCAACTTTTGTAGAGAAGGGTGGGAAACTGTAATCCTAGTCTCTGGAGTACCACAAGGCCTACAGAAGTTAGAAATCTAATTAACAAAACAGGTCTTTTTGGTTTCTCCAGGCTACCTGTCTTTCAGGGTAGCATGATACTTCTCCTTGAACTTATATTCTCTTTTATCCTGAGAATGCTGAGGGGAGTGCGTAGAAGTGTAGGGATCCTCCCAGATGTTTCCAGCCGGAAGTCCTGGCAACTCTCCTTATGAATTTCCAGGTGCAAAAATGCCAGAAGCCTCTAAGTTTCATTAAACACAGTAATCCCATGCTTATTTTCCCTATGGTCAGCTTTTCTGTGGCTTTTCTTCATTGTTTCTGTTCTGTGTTTGAGGGTAGCACATGAATGTATTCGGAGTTAATAGTATCCCTATTTGGTGATTGTTTATCAGGTGAGGATCTTACCACTTTCAAAATAGTAGCTTTCCTAGTTGGCTACTTTTGCAGAATGTCTCAAGCACCCTTGATAATTTCTTTGTGCTTGGATTCTATGATATACAAAATGTGATCGCCTAGTCTGTTCTACCAACCTTATTCTCATTTCTGCAAGAATGAGTTGAGAGTTGAGGAATAATAACCAGAGACTAGCATTTCCCAAACTATTCCATGGGATAGGTGTGCTCTGAAAAAAAAAGGCGGGGGGAGTGATTGTGAGGCTTCCATGAATACATACATTGGGAAAAGTATTTGGATTAAATAAATTTGTTTACTGAAGACCTTGTCAGAGTTCTTAATTTGCTAATGTATATTTTGACTCCCTTATCACTCTCATATTTCTGGTGGATATAACTTGGAGTGTTCGCAAAACTTTTTGACCACAATCTACCCCCACCTTCCACGCACACACACAGAGAAACGCTACCTACTTGCATACTATGGAACTGGTATCTTGTATGTACAGTTTAGGAAGTGCTAGTCTGGGTGTGTTTGGTTTTCTTTTACCCTCATAGGTCAGTTCACTGAGGGAGTATCATCCAGGAGACACTTTCCTGACCTATGTCTTCCTTCTGCATTTCCACACTCATTTCTCATCACCCAGCTGAACTGCATTTTTTTTGAAAACCAGTGTGGAGATAGTGATTTTTATTTCAACAGAAACTAATCTTCTAGGTGACTTGGGCCACCTTTTACTTCTCCATGTTGCTCCAAATTTTCCTTTCCCCAAAGAAACTCAAACTTCTTGACCTCGTATTCTTGGCCTTTCTTTGATAAGTTAAAATATACTAAGCCCTCACTATTTTCAGCATAGTGTGATCATTTAGTTAAAAAAGAAAAATAACTAACAGCCCTGACCTGTGAGTCTCAGTGGATTGAGCACCAGCCTGTGAACCAAAAGGTTGCCAGTTTGATTCCCAGTCAGGGCACGCGCCTGGGTTGCAGGCCAGGTCCTCAGTAGGGGGCGTGTGAGAGGCAACTGGTCCATGTATCTCTCACACATCCATATTGCTCTCCATCTCTTTCTCCCTGATTTCCCATCGCTCTAAAAATAAATAAATAAAACACTTAAAAACATAACAAAAGTTTTATTAGTGGTTGTTTAAAATCAAGTGCACTATAGGAGAAGTGGCTTTAAAATATGTGCTTAAAGTACTTTCCCCTGAGCTAAGAATTTGTCTTCCTTTTTATCTTTTAAGAATAGTGTGACTGGCATGGCTGATTTGTGCCAGAAAAAAAAAACCCCACTAGACTTTCAACCCTCCTGATAATAGCAGGGGATCAACCTAGACAAGGTAGGTATACTACAGGAAGCGCTGTAGGCTCAACTCAGGAGAGAGGTAGATGAGAGCCATCTAGTTAAAACTTCTGTATTCCCCTGGAAGGAGCCCATGCAGTTTGCCAGCATTTTATCTGCCAGCAGCAGATGTAAGCTCTCAGAAACAGCAGGGAGGATGTTGACTGCAACAATGCATCAAGGCTGTGGTTTGTAACCTCAATAGTAAGGCAGTTAAAACTTCTTTTTTTTTTTTTAAACAAAGACATTTTGATCGCCAAATCCATAACCATTAGCAGCTGTGGTTTGAACAGTTCTCTAGACCTAACAAGTTTTCAAACAGAAAGTTGAGTTGGTGGCTTTTATTTCTGCATGTCTGTTCTGGTTTATGTTTGTGCTATTTATATCTCTGCCTTCAATAGAAAATCTGATTTGTCTGAAATCTCCAAGGTCATTGATTATTTAGTGTCTTCTGTACTGAATCCCTTTTTCTCCTACCATTTTACCGAACCTGTAGTCCATTTGATCTTATGGTTTTTATAATAACCAGTCCCTATCTTTAAGGACTTATGTTGAAGAAGTTCTACTACTGGGTGCCTATATAACTGACATTAGCAGTAGAATTGCAGTCTTCCAGTGGGGAAGACTTCTATAAGAGTAGCCATGCAATACCGATCTTCAGGAAAATTGCAGATACCGAAATTCAGGAAAATTTGTACTTCATATGTGCAAATCATTGGTTTGTATCACCAATGGATTGACTGTAAGTCTGAGAGGTGAGAAATTAGAAAATGAAGAAAGCAATTAATAGTAAATATTCAAACCAGGCATTGGCCCTAAATAATGTGGAGTCCCCAAATTCTCCAATTTAAAATATGTGAAAAGGTCCTCTCTCTTGAGAAAACCTGCCAATTTATGGACCTAAAAATGTATGTTTCTAAGGGATTTTGAGGGCTGTATCTGAAAAGCAACAAAGAGGAGAGTTGAGTATTTGCCCACAGTCAGCCTAACCCTACGCAGTTCTTTAAAATCACAGCTCACTTGAGGGTGACAGGGAATGTAGTTTCAGAGTTCTGATGATGACTAGAACATTTACTGCACTTTCTGACCATCAGAACAGACTGTCTTTCAAGTTTTTTGTGACCCGAGTATCAAGTGTTCAGTTAATGAGTTGACAGCCATATATATTATTTTAATAATCTAGTAAGCATTATGCTTTCTGTTGTATTTATCGTGAAGATAAGAGGAGAATATTAACACTTTTACGTACATTTTTTAATGTTTAGCTTTTCATCTGAAGTAAATATGTAATTCTTAAGATTTTTTCCTTTTTTTTTTTTTTTGGCTTCTAGATTTTAATCTTGAAGCAACATAGTTTTAGAACCAGATGTTTTAACATACATTATAAATCACTAAACAGTGAAATCAGCATTGTTTAAATCTGATCAGCTATATAAAACTCATCGATTTTTCTAATGAAAAAGACAGTACAGCCCTGGCTGGTGTGGATCAGTGGATTGAGTGCCAGCCTGTGAATCAAAGGGTTGCCAGTTCAATTCCCAGTCAGAGCACATGCCTGGGTTGCAGGCCAGGTCCCCAGTTGGGGGAGTGCAAGAGGCAATCACACATCGATGTTTATCTCTTTCTCCCTCCCTTCCCCTCTCTCTCAAAAGAAATAAATAAAATCTTAAAAAGAAAAAAACAGTATCAATTTCGAAGAATAAGGGAGAGACCACTAATTAAAGGCCATGTTTACTAATCCAGCACCCTAATTCCAGTCTCAGGACCTCCCAAGCAACTGGAAGGAGGAAGAGAAGAGGTGAGGATATTGGAAGAATAAGGATAGTTCTTAACTTGTGGCCCCATGTGTGCTCAAGGGCCACGCAGGGTCTAGGAAAGGCTGAGACTGGAGAGTAAGACACAGCTTTTGGTTCAGATTGTGAAGGAGGCCCTCGAAGAGCATTAGGATCAGGATTGCCTGGAGGCAGTGCTGGAGCAGGCCTTATGAACTACTGGGTTTCTTCTCAGCATCTGGTCCTTTTTAACTTCAAGTTTTTAACCAGGTTTGGTATGTCCTGAGCCAGATACATTCCAACCAGGTTGCCAAAAGTAAATCAAGCAGGAATTGGAGCATGATGTTAGTGAAGAGGGTGCAAACAGTGGTGGCAGGTCAGTGGGCTATTCCTCAGATTTTCTTAGGTGTTTATTCATCAATATATACTTGAGTGTCTACCACAAATTAGACACTGTTTTAGACACTAAAGAAAACAAAAAGTAAATCAGGTATGGATTCTATCCTCAATGTTTGAAATACCACTAGGTGTATAAGATATGTATATACAGAATGAAAAGCAAAGATAACTGTTTCAAGAAAAGTAAAGACTGCCTCTGAGGAATGTAAAGGAAAAAAAGGTTTGCTTCTATCTGGGAGGTATCACAAAAAGGCTTTATGAAAAAGATGGCTCTTGAATTAGCCTTGAAGGCTAGTAATAATAAAATCTATTACTTTTTGATCAGTTACGTGCCATGCCTATTACATATGTTATTTTCCAATCCTCATAACAAGTCCAAGCAAGGTATCATTACTCTTCTTTTAGAAATAATAGAATTGAAAACTAAGAGTTAAAATAAGTGTGTACTGTTGGTCAGTAAATAGTGGAATTGGGATTGCTGTTCAAATTTTCCTACTTAGATGACAGGAAAGCATACTCCAAGGAAAGGGAGTAAGGTGAGGTAGGAAAATATGGGCCTGGATGGAGAGTAATACCAAACCAGTTTGTTGAGGAAAGAGTGTGAGTGAAGAGGAACAAGCAGCAAACAAAAATGGAAACAGATGTTTTGGTCAGAAGTGGATACCTTTGAGTGGTAGGCCACAGAGGGGAGGCTTTTCTATAGTCATTTGTGGGAAGGGGAAAGGTCAGAGCCTTGCTTGAGGAAAATGAATCTGGCGGCAATATGGAAGATGAAGTGCTGCGAAAAGACTGGTGATAGGAAGACTAGTGAGAAAGTAGTAACCATCCAACATAGAGATATTTTTAAAATTCCGCTCTGATAATGCCATTGGAATTAGACAAGACAGATGCAAGAGGTTTTATGCAGGCAGAATCAACCACTTACTGTTACACCTTCATTTTACCTGTAAGTAAACTCAGGCTTAGAGAGAAAGTGGTCTGTTTGATCTAGAAAGAATCTGCTGTAGTCTTGCTGTCTTACTGCAATCTTTTCAAGGCTTCTTGATTTGTCATCCAGTCTACTGAGTGAACCAGGTGGCACATCATCTAATTTAAGATTTTATTGCTCAGAATATTATATAATCATACATTCAGCAAGTATTTATTGACCATGTGTCACATACCAGATACTGTGCTAAAGACTAAGGATCCAGAGTTTTAACAAGATACTTCATTCCCTTTAGATCTTTAAATCTACTACAAGAGAACTAGACAAGAAAACCCATCCATAATAATTATCGTGTGAACAAAAGCATACACAAAAGAGGGGACCTAACTCCTAACTCAGCTGGAGGTAGGGTAGAGAGGGCTCAGGAGGCTTCTAAAAACTGTAAGTCCTGAAGAAGGCAGAATTTACGTCTTCTTCAATACATACTCTGCTATATCGTGTGTCTGTGCTCTTGCCCACATGGAGAGTTTCCTATTCGTTCTTTAAAACAGCTCAGATGTCTCTCTGTAGAGTCTTGCTTGACTTCAGCTCATTTCCTCCTTGGCAGGATGAATTGCTTCTTTCTCTGGGCTACTGTGTTGATATTTCTATTATTGCATTTTTTTACTTTTTTTTTTTTGGTAATTACCAAAAACATATGTTCACATTTAGTTTCTTTAGATGGTCACCATCTGTGTCTTATTTATCTTTTTATCTCCAGTATCCTAGCATATAGCCTGGTACATAGTAAGTGCTCAATAAAAGTGGTAATAATATATTGAGAGGCAGGATGTGGTTGATACATGAAAAGCCATAAATGCTTTGTGAAGGAATTCAAGTTGTATTCTGAAGGCAACCATGTAAGTGATATAATGAGATGTGTATTTTAGGAAGATTGTTCAGGCAGCAGTAGGAAGGAAGGACTGGATGAGGCAAGCCTAAAAACAAGGAAATGATTGTCCAGGTAAGGCATGATGAAGGCTCTGCAACAATATTCTGGCAGTTGAGTTGGACAGAAAGGAACAAATGATTGAAATATTTAGGACGTAAAGTCTATAGGACTTGGTGATTTGATCGGATATGAAGAATGAGAGGAAGAAGTCGAGGATAAACATGGGTTTCCAGCTGTGATGAGTGGGTATATGGTAGTACTATTAGTCCAGGTGGAGTATACGAAAGAAGAGAATTTTCTTTTAAATGATTTTTTAAAATAAATGAGCTGCTATTATAGCAGTGAAGGAGAGGTGTTCTCTAGTGTGTGATCACTATGCAAAAATCAATTTTTCTGTAAATTTTGCATAGTTTAAAATATTTTATTTTTTTTAAGATTTTATTTACTTACTTTTAGAAGAGAGGAAGAGAAATATCAGTTGGTTACCTCTCACATGCCCCCAACAGGGGAGCTGGACTGCAACCCAGACATGTGCCCTGACCGGGAATCAAACCAGCCACCTGTTGATTCGCAGGCTGGTGCTCAATCCACTGAGCCACACCAACCATGGCTAATGTTTTGTTCTAAAAGACAAATCTTATGTGATAAAAAGGTACTATTAGTATTAATAATGCCACATTACTTGATAATGATCTTCTCTTGATATGTCATCTGAGGTGAAAGGATTCTAAGCTTTGCTTCAAAATAGTTCTCAGTTAAGTCAAACCAGACAGTGGGAGATAATATCTGAATTTGGCAGAGTCCTTAACTCAAGACAAGTCTTAGCATTCTGAGGTATTAGTTCCAAGGCAGATGTCAGTGATTAAGAACCTTACAATATAGTATCTTTAATTAAGAACAATTTTTTTAATTTTTATTTTTTAAAATATATTTTATTGATTATGCTATTACACTTATCCCATTTCTCCCCCATCAATCCCCTCTACCCTGCACACCCCCTCCCACCCGCATTCCCCCCTTTAGTTCATGTCCGTGTGGAATAACTTCTTTAGCTTCTACATTTCCCACACTATTCTTGCCCTCCCCCTGTCTATTTTCTGCCCACCATCTATGCTACTTATTCTCTGTACCTTTTCCTCCTCCCACTCCCCTGTTGCTAACCCTCCATGTGATCTCCATTTCTGTGTTTCTGCTCCTGTTCTACTTGTTGGCTTAGTTTGCTTTTGTTTTAGGTGTGGTTGTTAATATCTGTGAGTTTGCTGTCTTTTTTACTGTTCGTATTTTTTTAACTTCTTTTTCTTAGATAAGTCCCTTTAACATTTCATATAATAAGAGCTTGGTGTTGATGAACTCCTTTAACTTGACCTTATCTGAGAAGTACTTTATCTTCCCTTCCATTCTAAATGAAAGCTTCGCTGGATAGAGCAATCTTGGATGGAAGTCCTTGACTTTCATGACTTGGAATACCTCTTTCCAGCCCCTTCTTACCTGTAAGGTCTCTTTTGAGAAATCAGCTGACAGTCTGATGGGAACTCCTTTGTAGGTGATTGTCCCCTTATGCCTTGCTGCTTCTAGAATTCTCTCCTTCATTTGAATCTTGGGTAATGTAATGATGATGTGCCTTGGTGTGTTCCTCCTTGGGTCCACCTTCTTTGGTACTCTCTGAGCTTCCCGGACTTCCTGGAAGTCTATTTCCTTTGCCAGATTGGGGAAGTTCTCCTTTATTATTTGTTCAAATAAGTTTTCCACTTGTTGCTCTTCTTCTTCCCCTTCTGGTACCCCTATAATTCAGATGTTGGGACATTTAAAGATGTCCTGGAGGTTCCTAAGAGGCTTAGGAAGCCTCTCCTCGTTATTTTGAACTCTTGTTTCTTCCTTGTTTTCTGTTTGGTTGTTTCTTTCTTCCTTCTGGTCCACTCCACTGATTTGAGTCCCAGTTTTCCTTCCATCTCTATTGGTTCCCTGTGCATTTTCCTTCATTTCGCTTATTGTAGCCTTCATTTGTTCATCTAATTTGTGAGCAAAATCAACCAATTCTGTGAGTATCCTGATCACCAGAGCTTTGAACTGTGTGTCTAATAGGTTGGCTATCTTTTGGTCACTTAGGTGAATTGGCTCTGGGGCTTTGATCTATTCTCCTGTTTGAGCCATTTTTTGTTTTTTGCGGGGTGTTTTTTTTGTTTTTTTTTGTTTTTTTTTGGTCTGGTAGCAGCTGTTAGGTAGTGAGGGGTGGAGCCTTAGGTGTTCCCCAGGGTGGGGCAGCCCAGTCTCTGGGTTGTGACACTGTATGTGGGGGCGGGGTCCGAGAGGGAACAGTGGCGCTTGCTCCACTCTCTCGGATTCCAGTCCCTTCTGCTGCTTCCCCTTCGCCTGGATTATCTCTGAGTGCATGTGGGACCACCTGGTCAGCAAGCTGCCTTTCACGACCACACTGGGTCTGCCCGTTGCCACCCTGTGCCCGGGGTCCGCTAGCCACCACCCGTGTGCCTGGAATCTGCCAGCTGCTGCTGCCTGCACACCTGTATCTGCC
Organism: Anoura caudifer; assembly: GCA_004027475.1. Classification (NCBI taxonomy): domain Eukaryota; kingdom Metazoa; phylum Chordata; class Mammalia; order Chiroptera; family Phyllostomidae; genus Anoura; species Anoura caudifer. The sequence continues at coordinate 164,473 of PVKU01003701.1, forward strand.
ACCCTCCACTTTTCCCTGCTGTGACTCTGCCCCTCATACCAGTCTAGATGAATGGTTGTTGGACTTGGGTACAGTTCAATTTTCTGTTAGTTCTGGTTGTTTTCTTGTTTCTAAATCTTTGTTGTCCTTAATTTTGGTTGTGAGAGGAGGCACAGTGTGTCCACCTATGCCTCCATCTTGGCCGGAAGTCCCCCAAGAACAATTTTATTTTAGTTCTCAGTAGTTTAAGTTGGAATGAAAGCCTGCTATATGAAAATTAAGACCAGAAATAGTTATGAATGGGTGATTTCCATTAGGTCTTGAAAACTCAGGGCAGAAAACTATGGTGTTAATTTTAGAGAAATATACTTGAGTGGGTTCTACTGCATGTGGAGGTTCCAGCATAGGGTTCCAAAAGGCACAGAAAGCCTCAGTGGAAATTTTATGGTGAATAGGATGGGACCAGGAAACCAGTGCTGTGTGGCGTCAACCAGATCATCACCTTGAAATGACTTTAAGACCCATAAGCCACATACTACTTACCTGTTATTCTTTCTGCCTGGAGCAAATATGCATTGTCTGTATCACTAAGCTGGAGCCGCATGTCTCTGATACATGATTTGAATTGTCTGCTGGTAAATACATAGGAGTTAAGCTATCCCACTTTGGGCCAGTTGGCATGATTTTATCAAACCCCAATCAAATACACAGTGGTCAAAGTATCATGAGTTACTCTGGTGTGAGAACCCTTTTGTCCCCCAGTAGAGTGGAGCCTGAGGTGCTAGTTAGCCTTTGAACACCTTGAATTGCTTGAAGGAAAATGTAAACAAGAACTACTTATCAGAGAACACAGTTGCTTTCAGGATCTGCTGCTTTGGATTTCTGCTTGTGGCCTTTTTATCAGACTCATTTCCTTCTCTTTTTCTGTGTATTATCACCTCGATCTACTTAGAGTTTGTTTTCAGCTCACTAGATTTCAGAGCCTGATTTTATGTCCTATCTAGTTCCTCAAAATTAAACCAAGAAAGCCTACAGCAAATATTTGTTCCTTGTCAATGGCTTTCTTCTTGTTAGCTCTTAGTTCTCTGGAGACAATTATAAGATTAATAGGTCATCTGGGGATTTGTGAACAGTGACATCATTTAGGAGTTACTGATCATTTCAGCAGAGGACTGAAATGGAGGCACACTGGCAAAGTTGGTAGAAATGCCCACTTGGTTCTGAGTCAGTAGTAGTTGCCCAAAAGTACTAAACTTTTTTTCCTTTTATGAAAATGGCAAAAGAAATGTTTTCCCATGACTGGTGAACAATTTTCCTCTGGAGGGGAGAAGAAAATGACTATTTAGTAGTTAATTACCTGTTATGTTAAACAGCTGTGAAACTTTTTAGGCATGAAAGAAGAGTTCACTCCCCCCACCCCCCACCCTCAGGTGGAAACCAGTTGTCTTAGGCAAGAACAGTACCAACTTCCTGAAGAGACTGTGACTGAATCTGAATGGTTGCTTTGAGTTGCCTGCTTGATCTTATAACCCACAATGTCTATTGTGCTGTGTCCTTAATCCAACATTTTCCCTTAATTGGATATGACATCACAGTTTATTGATATTCTTCATAAATATGAATCCTCCTCTCTTAATTTAGTCTTTCTCTGAGTCAGCTGCATTTTAGTCTTGACTCTAAAACCAGAAATGCCTTTCTTGTCTCTGACTTGTGGTGTGTAATGCGGCCCATAGTGCCCAGGCCGCAGTTGCAGATTGTTTTTTGTTTTGTTTTCTTGTGTTTTTTTTTTTTTTTTTTAAGATACTGAGGTTCTACCAAGCTGAATTTGATTTAATGCATTTTGCCGTAAAAAATAATCTCTTCTCCCAATGCATAGGTCTTAACTTTCCTTTATTCCTTGTAGGCTACTTTGTTCTTCAGCTCAATTTTTTAATAAGCCTCTTGAAGTTCAGTGATAGAGCTTGGGAAAAGGGACAGTCACATGAAACTTGGATTTAGACTCAATTGGGAAAGTTGATTTTTTTTTTAAAGATTTTATTTATTTATTTATTTATTTATTTAGAGAGAGGGGAAGGGACAGAGAAAGAAAGGGAGAGAAACATCAATGTGTGGTTGCCTCTCACACGGCCCCCAGTGGGGACCTGGCCTGCACCCCCAGACATGTGCCCCGACTGGGAATCGAACCAGCGACTCTTTGGTTCACAGCCTGAGCTCAATCCACTGAGCCACACCAGCCAGGGCGATTTTTTTTTTATTGAATCTATTGGTTCACAAGAGAAAGATGATTTTAATGATTATTGTGAGGCATGAATGGGTCCAAGGAACCTCTTGTTCTATAATTTTATTTATGCATTCCTTTTTCCCTTTATTTGATATTTGTTTACTGTGTTAGTATATATCAGGGTAGTTTTTTGTTTTTTGTTTTTTTTTTTACTAAATATAGGGCCTTTTGGACACTTGCTAAGACACAGAAGTATTAATTTAGCTTGAGGTATAACACATTACAGAGTAGCATCTGCTTTTACCCAGCTATAGTCTGAGGAGTCTTCAGTTCTCAGCATGTGCATATTCAGCATTATTAAGTTAAACTTAATGCACAAGTTGGTAAATTCCTTATTCTTTCATTCAACAAGTATTTACTGATTTCCCAACTATGTGCCAGGCATGATTCTAGGTGCTGAGCAGTAAATTTTGACAAAAATACCTGCCTTCATGGAGGTTTCATCCTAGTAAGGGGAGGCCAAATTAAAATTTTTAAATAAGTAAATAATATAGTATCAATTGATAGTAGGTGCTGTACAAGAAAAAAAATAAGGTAGAAGAGAAAGTTAAGAGTACCAGGTTTGTGAGGAAACTGGTGCTGAATGTTAGAATAATCAGGGAAGACTCAACACAGTTGACATTTACAGTCCTGAACAAAGAGATGAAGCTCTGTGGGTATCTAGAGGGGGGCATTCCAGGAAGAGGAAATAGGCAAGTGTGAAGACCCTGAGGCAGGAGCAGCAAGGAAGCCACAGTGGCTGGAGTAGAAGAAAAATGGGGAGAGCCATAGGAAAAGGCATCAGAAAGAAAATGAGGCCCAGATTGTCTAGGGACCTGTAGGCCATGGTGAGGTGTTAGGCTGTCATTCTGACTGAGATGAAAAGCCTTTAGAGAGTTTTAAGCAGAGTCACGTGATCTGATTTTTTTTTTTTTTTTTTTTTTTATTGCTCTGGCTGCTATTTTGAGAATAGACAAGAGGTGGTTAAGGGCCAAAACAGAGAGACCAATTAGGAGGTTATTGTGGTAATCCAAGTAGACATTATGATGGCTTGGACCAGCGAAGTAGCCATAGAGGTCTTCAGAAATGGTGAAATATTGGATATCTTTTGAAGGTTGAGTTGACAGGACTTCCCAGTGGGTCAGTTGTGGAGTTTTTAGCCTGAACAACTAGAAGGATGGAATAGCTATTTATTTATTTTTATTTTCTAAAATTTTATTTATTTTTAGAGAGAGAGAAAAGGAGGGAGAAAGAGAGAAACCTCTTACACACCTCCTAATGGGAACCTGGCCCACAACCCAGGCATGTGCCCTAGACTGGATGGGAATCAAACCGGCGATGCTTTGGTTCTCAGGGTGGCACTCAGTCCACTGAACCACACCAGACAGGGCTATTTATTTTAAAATGATATGACTAAGAGAAGAGTGGGTTTGGGAAGGAACTCCAGGACTTTGATTTTTTTTTTTTTTTTTAGTGTGGTAAAATGTCTATAATATAAAATTGCCATTTTAACCATTTAAAGTGTACAATTCACTGGCATTAAGTACATTCACAGTGTTGTGCAACTATCACCACTACCCATCTCCAGAACTTTTTTTATTATTCCAGACAGAAATTTTTTACCCATTAATTAAGTAATAATTCCTTCTTTCTCTGCTCTCTCTCCCTCAGCCCCTGGTAACCGCTATTCTACTTTCTGTTTCTATGAATTCACCTATTCTAAGTACCACATACAGGGTATGACAGAAGTGACACATGGTTGAATGTGGTTTGTAGGGTAATAATTTATAATTTTAATTTGAACATTTCACCTAAAATGTCATATGGTGTGTTTGAGTGTGATAGTGTTATGTTACAGAATTCTGTGCTTATGATTTTGTAATAAAAAAGGGGATGTTATTTGTGCCAGACCCTGTAAAAGGGGAATTATACAATATTTGCCCCTTCGTATCTGGCTTATTTTACTTAGCATTATTTTTTAAGATTCATCCATCTTGTAGCATGTATCAAAACTTCATTTCTTTTTAAGGCTGAATAATATTCATTCTATGTATATACCATGTGTTCTTTATTTGTTTACTGATGGACATTTAGATTGTGGAAACTAGTGGTTATTGTGAAAAATGCTACTATGAATATCTCTCTTTTTGAGTCTCTTTCCGTTCTTTTGGGTATATACCTAGAAGTGGAGTGGCTGGGTCATATTGTACGCCGTGTTTAAGTCTTTGAAGAAACACCAAACTGTTTTTCCACAGCAGCTGCCCCATTTTACATTCACACTAATAGTGCCTAAGGCTTCCAGTATTTATTCTTACTAACACTTGTCCATATTTTTGTTTTTGTTTTGTTTTATAATATCCATGCTAGTTAGTGCATATCTCATTTTGATATGCATTTTCAGGACCTAATTTTTTTTCAGTTTTATTGAGATGTAATTGATATATAACATTGTATTACTTTAAGGTGTACAAATAATGATTTGATATATGTGTAAACTAAAAAATGACTACCACGGTAAGTTAACATCCATCACTTCTCACAGTTACAAATCCAAGAGAGAAAAGAGGTCTGAGACCTGATCCTTGAAGCATGCCAACATTTAAAGGGTGGGGAGATGAGCAGTCAGTATAGCAACAAAACTAGGAAGCGAATGCTATCCTGGAAACCAAGTGAGAAATGTATTCCAAGAAACAGGGAAAGATGAATTTTGTCAGGTTCTACAGATAAGTAATTAAAATGAAAATTGAGAAACTTGGAAATGAACAAGGACCTTTACACGAATAGTTTTGGTGGAGTGATGGGAGTGAAAGCCTGTTGATAGTGAATTCAAGAAAAAATAGGAGAGGAATTTAAGGCAGGGAGTACAGGTAATCTTTTGAATGAATTTTATGAAAGGGACTCTGAAAAATGGGGCAGAGGAGAATGTGGGATCTGGAGAGTTTGTTTTATAGCAGAAAGTATATTTGTTAATGAGATTAA